>JAJONI010000692.1:0-19579 GCA_022190145.1 Pezicula rhizophila
ATTATAATAATATAACTATATACTTCTTCTTATGACTAATACATACAAGTATACAAGACTTTTTAGCTAGATGAGAAAACTATATAGTATATATAACCCTAATAATTAAATAATGTAGATTAGTAATTAAGAGAAACTGTTTTAGTTTCTACTATTGCTATGAAATCTAGACAAAATCTGGGTATCAAGCTGAAGTAACAGTTGGGCCGAGCTCGTTTAATAAACCTTTCACTGCCCTTACTGCATCTCATGGACTGCACCCTCGGCCAGGCCGCGCGCAGCTGGTCCTGCGTCAAGATTCGACAGTCCAGCTTCAGCTTCAGAAACTGCATTCCCATCCTTCTCATATCTTTGGCCTAGCTCCTCGCTGTATAATTCCTTCGGTTCATGCGTGTTTGCATCCGCGTCCGCGTCCGGAGGTTGTATCCGCGCTGCGAGAGCTCTCCGCCTATGCCTCAGGATAAATGCTACCAGAAGAAAAGCAAGTACCAAGATAAATAGAGCAATGCCCACGCCAATTCCTGCCTTGGCTCCAGTTCCCAATCCGCTCGATCCCGTTACCGCCGTTCTGTTCCCAGACTGTGGTGCAGGCGTGCCTTGACCCGAAGTGAGACCTGTAGTGACATATCGCCCAGTGGACGATTCGGAGCTGGCAGATGTAGTCTGTGGTGCAGACCAGAATGACAATGCCGGCACGTCGCTCTGTTCCCACATGACAGTCCAGCCTCGGTGCCATGCTGTGCCATTTATTATAACTGTGCTCCCAGGAACTTCGCCTTCGGTGGTTGCAGTGATATCTGATAAATGGAGCGCGGTGAAGGGGGTCTCGGAGAAGGAAGATTCGCAAGATCGCCCGGTTTCTCCAAAATCGTCGACGTAGGTACTGACGTTAAAACCACTGGCCATATGTGAGTTTGCGATCATATCCTCCATTAGGGAATACGTACTCTCTGCAGCAGTATGCGACCGTTGTTTGTACATAAACTGTTGCTTCCCAGGCGATCGTCCAGCCGCTTGGGCAAACCGCCGGGCTGATGGTGTCCCAGACGTTGCTGAATCCACTAGGTTGGCAAGACGGCCACTCGGGATCCGATATATCGCTAAAGACCGCTGACGGACCAAATTCGTACCAGCGGGTTGAGCACCAATCTGGCTGTACCCATGGTGTCACGACCGCCGTTGTGACAGTGTTACCGTACGCGGACGTCATGAGTAGTCGCCGTGGAGAGTAGGATGCCCAGTACTGTTTCCGACGGAACAGAGCATCAAACTGAGAGGAAATAAACAGGGAGGGGGGGTTGCTATCTAATATTCATTTTTCAGCTGAAGTCTAACTATTTCGAACCATTTTAGCTCAAGCCACTGGCTGAGACATGTAGACTACGATGTATTTCAAGGAAATCGACGTGCAACAAAAACCTCGATAGAAAAATGTCGGATCTAGTGAAATATAAATCCCTAGTTGCGCAAGTGTTTAATGGGTTGCAATATATGCAACATATTGATATTGCTATTGTAATATTACAAAATAGTGGACAAAGTGGCCAAGTTAAGGTTAGTAACTAGTCCCGAATAAGCAACGTTGGAACCAATCCCATAGTGAAAGCTGAGCGAGCTCATAGTAATAGCTATAAAGATATACTCACTATTTAACAAAACAGTATTGTTCTATAGAGATCTAACAAATTGTTGCGCAATGGTCTCGGCATGTATTTTGAAAGATCCATGTCTCTTCGCTTATTTAATGAGATAATGATAACTCCGTACGAACCAACCCGCGGTGAGTATGGACGAGAAATGCGCCCGGCGCCAAAAAAAAACAATCCCAAATTACAGTAACGACCCTGTTCAGCCACACGCTAACCGGACACGTCACGGGCAACCAGTGCCTTTCTTGCTTTAGCCTGATATTTCTTAACCAATGACCACGGCCGTTTACCGAGTGGCTTTCCCCAACCGACTGTTCTTTGAGAGTTCTAGAAGTGCCACCCTGTAAGACTTGGAAATTGACTTGATTGAGGACGAAAGTGAGGCCTAAATAGGGGTCTATATACGATATATATACAGCTGAAACTAGCCCTAACCCTATGTGTAGATAGAATATATAGTCTATAATACCTAGTCCTAAATTCCCTAGATAGACAGGAAGATAAGTATTTTCGTTCTAAATGTGAATTATAACGCAGATATCTCTCTTCCTTGACCGGTTTGCTCGAGTCTGTATCTATACACAGGAGAAAACAGGGAAGGAAGGAAAATAGAACAGAGAGGCTGCTAATTTAACAAGATATGACGGTTAAGCGAGTTCAATTTTCATCCATCGGTGGTCGGATAACATCTATCGCCTCGGAAGAAAGACGTGTAGGCGTGACAGCGAATGATGTATATCTATGCTCATATTTATATATATATTCTGTCTAAGATCTTATCCTGTCTTCTCTATCTGTCCCAATCAGGACTGTACGGTACATCGCTAACCCTAACAACATGATATGATACCCCTCTAACTCTTATCCTATATCTAGTCTAAGTGAAAATATATTAAAAAAGAAAAAGAAAAATACAGAAATCTGAAGCAGGTACCAATTAAATATTCATCTGAAGCTGCTCAAGCAGAAATTCATACCCCGGAGCAACCCCCTCCTCCCATCCATCAGTCCCAGGTGTCAAGGTTAGATCATGGATATGCCTTGCGCCTGGAACAGCAAGGAATCCGCTTTTGATACCATGTTCATTGAGAGCATTAGCAAATTCGACCGCGGTGTGGAAAGGGACTATCTCGTCCTTATCCCCGATGATCAGGAAGGTTGGAGTATGGTAGTTTCCAGCGCGGACTTGAGCAAGGGGGCTAATGGATGCGGCTCGATTCGCATCAGGACGTTCTATGAGTTCGCCGTTGGCTGGAATTCCATTTAAGAGCAGACCCATGCCATTCTCTTCCTTGATGAGAGCCAGTACAAGCTCTGAGCGAGGATCACCTGGTCGGATCCAACCCAGGCCCGAGGCGTCCGTGCTGTTAAAAGCATGGCTGGTTGTCTGCGCGGGGATTTGGTTAGCGTAACAGCTATGCAACGTAATGCATCAAGATACATTACGCAGATCGATCGGGTGCTACTTACTGGTTGAGATGGAAGATATTTGCGGATTTCACTCATAGACATTGCCCTTGGTGGGTACTCCTTGCCCATTGTTGATGGTTCTTATTCTGTCAGCATCCTACACAAACCTAACGTAAAAGAAAGTCAAATACCTGAAGGATTATAGTTTGTTGGGCAGTAGAAACTGAGAATTGCTAATGGAGGTCTCAGTCCAATTGCTGGCACTGTCCATGAGGTTGTCATTGCAAGGTGACCACCCGTTGACCATCCAATGACCACAATCTTGGCCGGATCAACTTCGATACCTTTGGCTTTCAATATCCCCGGAGCATCGTTCTGTGCCCATGCATAGGCGTCTCTTACGTCTGTTATGGGACCGTCGATGATATTGACTTGTGGGCAGAGTCGATAATCCAGACTGACTGGAAGAATTCCATTCGTTAATAAAAACGCTGTCTGCGCGGGTCGCACAGCCTTCCTAGAGAGCGTCATATGGCCACCACCGTGGATCATTAACGCTGTGACACAGAATTGTCAGTCCTGAGGTTTGGTTATCGGAGCATAGATGGATTTCCGTGCTAGTGAATCATACCTATGGGCATCGCATGTGATGGAGCTTCCAGCGGAATAAATAGGTCTGCGGGTATTTCAATACCATCAACCTCCTTATAGACAACGGTTTCTACCTTGTGACGAGAGCTCAGTCGGTTCTTCTGTCTCTTCCTTTGGCCATTGCAATCTCCATTGAGGAGCGTAATTTGATCTGATGGCATCGATGGCTTAGGAGCGTGATAATTGTGATTTCTTCCTGCATTTGATACTCCATTGCTGGAAGGAAAATGCCTCTGTAGAGACCTGACATCGCTTGTCAAGAGGTCCTTTGGATCGACCTCGATGTCAACTTTGGACTTGAGTTCATCAGCGAGCTCGATCGCTGCTAACGAATCCAAACCCATACTGCCTAAGCTCTCCTCATCCTGAATCTCATCCATCGATACTCCAGTATAAGTTGAGATTAGCGACTTCAGTTCGTGCAACTTGTCTTGTTCTTGCTGCTGATGATACTCTTGAGTCGGGATATGTCCATTGTACTCTGGAACGGCGACGGTACTATTTTCATCTTTTCGTATACTAATACCATTGATTGCTGGGATTTTGTTGGGTACGGCGGATTTTTCAGCGCCGAGAATGCCTGTTTCTTTTGCGGCTGCAGCTTGTGGATTTGAAGCTCCTAATAGCCTTTCTAGTTTCGAGGCCTGAATCCTCATAAAATTAATTCCAGATCCAATAACAGTCAGTTCCCCAGCTTCAGAAAAGACGAAAATTGCCCCACTCGCTTGATTGCTCTTCACAGCTTCAAACTTGGCATAGACAGTCCATGTTTGGGCAATCCGGAAATCGCACGGCAAAACCACCATCTTGTCGATGGCAGTTGCGACAAATATCTCATCACCAGTGTGCAAATCGCCACTACTATTAATGAGCAAGCCAAGGACTTGGATAAACGTGTCCAAGGATATAGCATCAAGGACATCTACCACTGTGCTCTCTAAATCTGCAAAGGTTATGTTGGGGACTTTAATTTGTGCCACAGCCTGATTGGTTCCAAGAGTAATCGAATGGATGCCTTGTAGGAGATCTCCATAGTCGACTACTCTTGAGAATAGTGAATAAGCTCTCCGAGTCATCAATCTCTCCGCATTGAGGTCGTTCTTTAAAGCTGTGATTTGATCAGAGATAAGCAATGCATATAGTTGAAAGTCTGGGTTTGCAGATGAAGATGTATAAAAGTCTCCTTCGGCGTGTGTTGTTTTGGATGACTGGACTGAAAAGTGCCAGGATACATCGCTATCTGTACTGCGGTCGAGGTAGAGCTGAACATTAAGGCTATTGTCACAGCTAAGACTGCGATAGAAGGATATATTCTGGAAGTTGACAGTCTTTCCATGGAGCTCAAGACCTAGCATTACAGCGCCCATAGCTGCGCATTCCATATACATCGACGCTGGGCACAAGGGCCTTTGGCGAACCGCGTGGCCCTTGACAATTCTGGTGTATCTTTCGGTTTCAGTGTGAATACGAAACCGGTGAGATGAACCTCCAGTTACAATTGCACTTTCATAACTCACAAGGTTGATAGTCTTCTTTTCAGCTGGGTTTAGGTCTTGGTTGGTAGTTGGGAGTGCTTTCAGAGCTTTCTGCTCCTCAATCACACGATCAACATGGTCAAGCCAATACCGAGGACGATCGAACTTATATGGAGGCAGCCAGATCTGTTTCAGACCAAGTTCCTTGGGTGAGAGGAAGCTCCAGAAGGTATTTGGGATCCCTTCTAGCCACAGATTCGCTGTTAATGCCGCCGTAGATGTTACTGCTTGAAAGGAATGTGTTTCTGGTCGTGCAACAGCTCTCTTGGTCATGGCGATAATTGGCGTATGCCAGCCAGCCTCGAGCCAAACACAAGGCCCTAGTTTTTTCTCGAGGCGCCGAACTGCGTTGGAAAAATATACCGGGTTTCTAGCATGATCTGCGAGATATCTCAGCCTTGGGACCGTCCAGTCAGATGGGTTCTCAGTGCTTGTTTCAAGGGGGATAGTAGGTTCTTTGAACTCTAGAGTCTTTGAAATTTCGACCAAGTCGTTGAGGAGGGGTTCCGTAAATCTGGAGTGAAAGCCATTGCTCACGTCAAGGCGTTGATGACGGAGACCATGGAAACGAGGGTCTTTCTCAATCACCATCTCAGCCATGGTGATAGAGGACTCTTTACCGACAACAACATGGCTAGTAGGACTATTGTAGCATGCAATCTCGAGCGCTTCGTCCGTAGAGTTAGTTGCTGTTTCTATGCTATCCACAATGCGTCGTACGGTCTCTAGATCGGCATGTATGGCTAACATGTTTCCTCGGTCAGGGCCCCATTTGGTCTTCATCAAGTTGGCTCGTTGAAAAATCAGTTTCAAAGCATCAGCCAGAGAGAGGATCCCAGACACAGCTAATGCTGTGAGCTCACCAAAGCTATGCCCTATGACAGCATCTACCTTGAGTCCGCCATCTATCCAACATCTCGCGCACGCATATTGCATCGCAAAAGTCCCACACTGTAGTACAACAACGTCTGAAATAGGATCAGATTGGTAAAGAGACGGCATGATATCTGGGCAACCTAGATTCTGCAGGACTTGGTTACAAGTGTTCAGATATGTCTCCAATCGTGGATTTGCCTGGCACAAACGCGGATCCAAACCAATGTTCGTCTTGCTTTGCCCCGAAAATACTAGCACAACTGGTTTTGTGCTCTTAGGGACCTCAGAAGAGTTCTGAATATCGGATCGCAAATGCTGAATCAAGCTGGAGAGATCAGATGCAGTTGTGGACCAACGGATGCGGTGATGTTTTCGACGTTCACTGAGTGTAAATGCCACATCACCAAGAGTCATGCCCTTTGGAGACTTCAGAATGTATGATGCCAAGTCATTTGCGTATACCTGCAAACTCTCTCTTGAAGCCGCACTCAAGAGCACCGGATAGAGAGTGGATCCAGGAGGAGACATTTTTAAGGTGCTGCTGCTGCTGCTACCCAACCACTCGGAACAGAGCAATGCAGAGTTACTGCCAGAGGCTCCGTAGCCGTTAACACAGGCAACTCGTCTTTCTGCATCCCACGGAATCAGTTTGGTCGGGATACTCAAGTTGTCTGGTTCTAATGGGGGTATGTGAGGGTTCAGACTGTTGAACCCTTCCAATCGAGGGATACTCTGATGCGCGAGCATGGCAACGACTTTGAGTAAACTTGCTACTCCTGCGGCAGTCTCGCTGTGGCCGACATTAGCCTTGAGAGAACCAATGTGCAGAAGAGAAGTCCGGTGAGGTCCCCCGAACACCTGGCGGATGCTGTCGATTTCGATAGGATCTCCCACTGGCGTTCCGGTGCCATGTGCTTCAACATACGAGACCTGATCAGGTTTTATATCTGCCTTCCTGAGGACCTCCCGGTATAGTGCCTTTTGGGCTGTCGAGTCCGGCACGGTGATAGAGGGAGAACAGAGCCCGCCTTGATTTGTGGCTGAGGCCGGGATGACACCCAGAATGTGATCCATATCAGCTATTGCTCGAGAGAGAGACTTCAAAACGACGAGCCCAACGCCGTCTGCACGACAATAGCCGTCAGCAGATTGATCGAAAGGCTTGCACTGGCCCGTCGGACTGAGAAAGCCGGCTTTGGCCAGATCCAAGTAGTTATGAATGCCAGTAATGATATTGACGCCACCCGCAAGCGCCATTGGGCAGTCGCCGGCTTGAATGGCTCGACAGGCTCTGTGAATGGCAACCAGGGACGCTGAGCACGCAGTATCAATCACCTCGGAGGGACCTGTCCATCCAAAGTGGTAGCTGATCTTCCCCGACAGAAATGCCCGAATCGTACCTGTGGCAGTAAAAGCAGAGGCACGATAAGCACTGGTATTCTCAAGATACTCCGTGTAACTTGCCCCGATGAAGCATCCCACTGGATCCCCATCCTCTCGTCGGTGGTGTCGAAGATAACCGCTGGAATCCATGGCCTCGAAGGCCGTAGCAAGCAAGAGACGCTGCTGAGGATCCATATATATCGCTTCTCGTGGACTGATCCCGAAGAACGCATGGTCAAAGGCGTCAACATCATCGATGAAGTTCCCATAGAATTTCCGTTTGCTCGCCCATTCCTTGTCTTGTGAGGCTCGGAAAGACTCTGGTAACTTTACTCTATCCTCGCGAAGGCTTTCAACTTTTGACTCTCCATGAGATAAAATGTCCCAAAGTTCCTCCAGCGTATTAGCGCCGGGGAGGCGACAAGCAGCCCCCACGATGGCAATTGCATCGGACGAGAAATGGTCTTGAGGGTGTACGGCGGTACGAAGACGACCATTAGGAAGGTTGCTGATGGTGAGGGACAGAATGTCTAGTTTTGTAATATCTAACTGGTTCATTTGAAATGGCGATAGTGGAACCGAATCTCCCATCCCGAACATTGCAAAAGTATGGCTTCTCCGTCCCGTTCGCTGAAGATCGAGTGATAGATGGGACATGACGGAAGGCCAGTCGCAGTGTGATGCCAGAATTGTGTTGACAACTTCAGCAGTGAGGGAGAGGGAGCTCTTCATAAGTGATTCTCCAGATCTGTTCGACCGCACCGGCACTTGGAGGCACTTGCTATCTGGAAGTTTTAGGTCGTCAAATCGATCACAGTAATCGCTAAGCTCCTTTGCTAGAGCTGCCTTGTCCGGATTGTGTAGTTTTCTTCGATTATGCTTAGGGTCATTCCCTTCACTTTCCCTTCGCAAACGAACCACCATAGCCGTCGAGCCTGGGATAGATGAAGGCTCTCTGAGCTCCCTATATACTCCAATCCCGAGGGCAATGCGAATAGCAGTAGCAGCATTCTTTGCAAGTTCTGTTTCGTCCAGTGAGGTTGCAACTACAATCGCTGCCAAAAGTCCAGCACAATGCCCTTGGATGCCACCATCATGAAGCCTGCTTACTAGTTCCGAGTGCTTGATCCCTGTGTGTTTTAGATATTGAAAATACTGAACAATATGTATGATTGTTAAAAGAGGAAGTGTTACGATCCCCGACATGGAGGTCTCCAGAACTGACGACTCGCCAGTTTGAATCCATTTCGAAAAACTCCGGATGTAGTGTGATCCATTCTCAAGAGAAATGATATCTTGCCTTGAACCTGTGAAAACGTGCCATGTTTCCGAGAGACCGAGTATTGCATCCAGGAGCGGCCTGAGAACCTCTTCCCTACAGAGACTGGAGCGAATATGGGCCAAGTATGATCTTTTGGGCGGACAGCTTTGAGGGGAGAAAATTGCTACCGATATTGTAGACATAGACATAGTCAAAGTCATAGTCAGATCAGTGCTCGGCCGAGAGGTTGGCGTTGAATCCAAAATACGCTCAGAGTGATTGTCGTCAAAGTTCATGTAATAAACAAAACCCTCCTCCTAAACCGCGGTCATCAATAGATGGAAAGTCACCTCGGCTAACCGTCCTTATTAGATGAACGATTTCCCAAGACAAAATCAAAACGCCAGACTGTTCCGTTCATACGGCGCAGAATGCAAGTATTTCGTATTAAGTGTTATCCTTCACAAGGGTGGCTAGGCCCCTGGTCAACATTCCTCCTCGCCTAGAAATCCCGAAACATACCGAAGGTTTACGCGATGTCTTGATATTATTCTCACCGAACGCCCACGCCCAGATCGGTGGGTTCTAAAACTTAGTTGGGCAAAATCACCGGATTACACAGTCTATTAATAATTTTAATAATATATTCATGAGTTCAGCCGCGTCACCAGAGCCGTGCTGAGCCTGCAAGGATTCCAGTATCAATGGAATTCGGAGTGACTGGAAACTTAAAAAAAAAATCTGGCTGAGAGGAAATGTATCGTTTTACAAAATGATCATCCGTGTACAGTTTTTGGGTTTCTCATTACTAAATGTCCAAATCAAACTCCAACCACCAAGAAAACAACAAAGAATACCAAAAGCCAATATTCATGGCCTCTACTTGAGATAGCCCGTTTCTCTCCAGTGATTCAAATAACCGTGCACGGTTGCAGTGTCTACAGCACTCATATTGCGCAGCGTGCTAGAATGCGTCCGCGCTACATCCGTACTCAAAATGACCTCACCACAAGCCACCGGACGGAAAAAGAGCTTGAAGAATGTATAGAGCTTCTTAGCTGGATAGGCATCGATGTCAGTTCCCGTGTCTTTGGCGCTGGCCACTTGATCGAGCCACTCCTCGAATGGGATTGTTTTGGAAAGCCCAAGCTCTCGCTCTATGGTCTCCAACAAATCTCCCCATGCTTGTCTTACGGGATTCTCAACGTGATGTACAAAAGCTAGAGGACCAGGTGACAGCGTGATCTCAGATATCACAGCCGCAGTATCGTCAACGGGGATCCAAGATAACGTCTAGTGGTTGTCATTGTCAGTATTCTTTCTGTGCTCGGGATTCAGGGGAGGATGTGAGTGAGGTGAGAATGGGGGGGTGGGGGTCGTACTCCTCGTAATTGTGGTAGAAGTCCAATGCTCTGCGAAGATCGGAGGAGGATCGGAATCTGCTCTATCGAGTTCCAAACTCCCGTTTTCCGTGAACCTGTAATCTGCCCACATCGGACAATCGAGATGTCTATCTGGCTACCATAGACGGCTACCGCTTGCTCCAGAATCTTCTCGCAGACAAGCTTGGCGTCGGCGTAACCAATGCCACAGGCAGCATCGATGCATTTGAGAGGGGATTCCTCGATTAAACGTCCCTTATTGATGAGTCCTTGTTTTGCTACCGTAGCAATCGAAGAGATGAATATAAAACGGCATTTGACGGTACGCCTTTGCAGTCCCAGGAGTAACAAGTTCTGAAGGAATTGAAATTGGTAACGGAAGGAAGGTAGCCTCCTGTGAAAGTCCATGGGCCACGCTGCATGGATGATGTGAGTGATGCGACCTTGAATGCTCGCGTAATCCGCCTCGCTTAGGCCCAGGAGGTGCGCCGTTGGATCACACTCGAGGATTGATATCTTAGACCACTGATCTTCCAACAGCTCAATACCTTTGGATCTAAGAATGGACCTGTGGTATTGACCATCGGCGGTGGCTGACGTAGTGCTGCCTCCTTTGCCTTTTCTGATGAGACAGATGATTTGACTCACTTGGGATGATCTGGCCAGATCGGCCAAACAGTGAGACCCAAGACTTCCTGAGCTGCCTGTCAGGAGAACCACGGCATCTTGGTGAGGGCCAATCTCCTTGGCCTTCGTAGCCTTCACGCCGTCTTCCTCTTTCAAGTAGTATTCCTGAGCAAACTTGTCTACCTCCTCCCAAGCAATCTCTTCCACTTGCTCTGTCGAACCAGGTGTCTTTCTCAGCGCGTTGACAATCTGATGGACCGAGGGGTTCAAGTAGACAAAATCTCGCGCAATCAGTTGAGAGACATCCTGGCCATTAAGAGAATTCGAGGCACTTGCAGTTACAGTTACAGCTGAAAGGAGAACCCTCCGTAGTTTCAATGCCTGCAGAGAATCCATCCCCAGATCAAAGAAATTGTCTTCAGCTGTGAATTCTTCAGGATTCACACGTAAGTTCAGGTGATTCTGAATAAGGTCCTTCACGCTCTGCTCCAAATTGTTGAAGTCCAAAGGCTCGATGTTTGCATCTCCCACAACGAGTTTTTCATACACCTTGGCAATTTCTGTCTCGAAGAGTTGGTAAACCTCCTTGCGTGCAATGGAGCCCTTATCCGTCCGAGGCATTGTAGTGTTGGCTGGGGCGATGATGATGGCGTCCCGAGAGGATATTCTTGCAAATGCATCCATTTCGTCCCCAGCACGGGTAATCAATGGCCAGATGGCCTCTTTGAACTGACCATACCCGTCAGGGGATAGAGGCTTGGTTGGTTCCACAATCACGCTTATTTCAAATTGGTTTTCTCCAAAAGCAATGGCAGATTTCGCCATGTCAGAAGTGCTTAGCATAGACTCAAGGATCAGGGGATTGACCTTTTCGCCCGTTGCAAGAACGATTACATCGTCATCGCGGCCAACAACAGCAAAATCGGTCTTGGGATGATTCTCATTACGAATAAGCTGATCAGCAATCTCAATCCCTTCTGCGCCACCGAAGGGGAACACGGTGAGCCTGAATCTCCTCTCTCCATTTTTCGACTCCAATTCTGAGATGTTCAAGTTGACATCGGTCCGCAGCCTGAAATACCGCCAGTCATAACCATCTGTCGGAGCGAATGTCTGAGATAGAGGACCAGTCTCCGTAGTTCCGTAAAAGTTGAGAATCTTCACCCCTCCCTGGGTCAGACGATCTCCAACACCAGCTGCTAGAGCGGCTCCTCCAGTTCCAACAAAATCTAGCTTTGCTAAAGTTTTGATACCCTCGTCGTTCGGCATAGCGCAGATATCGTCAAGAAGAAAAGGCACTACCATCATGGACTTGGCCTTGGTGCCTTTGACAAGCTCGATGAGCGACAGAGCAGTGGGAGGGCCATCTGTAGCCAGGAAGCAGGTTGTCTTCCCTACGGACATGGAGAGACCAGGGGCAACGAGCCCATACCCATGAAAGAGAGGCATGGCAGATATATTGAGGCCTTGAGCCTCCTCTTCCTTAACAAAGTTGTGGCAGCTTACTGCGAAGAGCAGTTGTCGGTGTGTTAGTGGAATAGGCTTTGGCAATCCCGTAGTACCGGAGGAATGCAGTAGCAAAATATTGCTGTCAAGGTCATCAGGAGATTTACTAACCCTCTGGCTGATGAATTCTACTTCAGGATTGTGAAAGCTTTCGTAAGGAAGCCCTACGTGAACGGATATCCCCTTCATTTTCAAAGCGCCCAATGCTGGTTTTGCGGGTTCACTAAGGCGCTGAGAAACTATGAATGCAGAGGCTGAAGTTGCCTCCAGAAGGTGGAAGATGGCCGCGGGTGGAAGCCGCCCAGAAAGAACCAGTGCCTATGGAAAATATATGTCAGTCCTAAACTAACAAACAGTCCAATCCTCCCCATTCGGGGAAGGAAGTAAAAGAGTAGAAGAAGAAGGTAGCAAACAGGAATTCCAAGAGTAATTAGAGCAAACTCATGAATCAGCAGTCCAACATGGCTCTCCATGAATAGAGCCACGGGAGCTATCTTAGTCAGGGCATTTTCTTTGGTTGTAGGCTGAAGCTGAATGTTTTCGGTAATCCACTGGGCGCATCTGTCAACGGCCGCCTTGAACTGAGAATGTGTAAGAGTGGTAAAGGGGGGAGTGGCCTTCGCTTGGATGCAGAACGCATGGTCTGGATTATTCGCAGCATTGAAGTCGATGAGTTCAGGGAGAGAATGGAGGCAGCCTTTCTTTCTCTCGGAGGAAGAGAAATTGACTGCTGCCCTGACGAACGGCCTCAGCTGTCCTTCTCTTGCTTCTGATCTCTCTTCAATGTTCCCGTTTATGGCCTCTATTGCTGTCATTATTGCAATAATTTTATGTTTGTGGTCTCTAAAAATTTTTTTTAAAAAAAAAACAATGCGGGCTCGATGTGTATGTTCTTGGTATAAATCTGGTACCTCCAGGGCGCATTATCAGAAAAACCTTCTTAACAGAGTCCTTATTATCCGACTGGAATCGGTGGGTTTTGACATTCGGTCATTCCATTCCAACCGAGAATGAAGTCCGGGTCTATAGAGCAAATGACGGGAGAGATGTGTAGGATTTAACCCATAGAAATTTCTGGTGAACACCCTCTTTATCTTTTCACTTATGGACCACAAACTTGGAATCAGAGACATTGGACTTTGTGGTGTTGCAATTTTGTTTATAGGGGAGGCGGGGGCAATTCGGTCGTTTACCACGTAGGAAGAAATCCACCGGCAAATCTAGAGAGTCGGCGAATTAACCATCCACAGGGTAATTCGGTGATTTTGCCGACCAGATCCCACTGTATAAAAATATTAGTACTGACTGGTTAGGAGGAGCAATTGAATTAGGTGCTTCAGCCAGCACTGTTCGAATTACTGAAATGCAGATGGCTTCGAAATCTAAGCTCCTCCCGACAAAGCCAAAGGGCGCCAAGGAGGCCTCGCCATCTCTACCAGAATATGTTGCTCCTACTCGCGGTTTGCTGTCAACCTTGCCAAGTTCTTGGGTTCCCTATGCAGAGTTAATTCGTTTGGACAAACCACATGGAATCTGGATGATCTACTTCCCACACATTGTCGGCCTCACATATGCTTCGGTGATTGCCCCCTCTCTAATACCAGCCTCTACAATGCTTAACAGGGCGGGCCGACTTTTTATTTGGACCATCCTCATCCGCAGCGCTGGCTGTGCCTGGAACGATAACATCGATCAAGATTATGATCGCAAGACAGCCCGTTGTCGAAACAGGCCCATCGCGCGCGGCGCTATATCGACGACGAAAGGGCATATATATACGGCACTAATCGTGCTGCTTGCTTTCTTATCGGTGCGAGATCTGCCCTTCGAATGTACCATTGTCGGCTTGGTGTTTTCAGGGCTGACCGCAATCTATCCGTTTGGAAAGCGGTTCACCAACTTTCCTCAAGTCATTCTCGGATCGACCTTGGCTTCGGCGGTTCCTTTGGCTGCATACTCGGCGAATGTGAACGCTCTGTCCGACTCGTATCGTGCACCTACGCTGTGCCTTGTAGCCACTATCGTGTTAATGGTAGTCTTCTACGACGTTGTCTATGCCCGCCAGGATACAGCCGACGATGTGAAGTCCGGGGTCAAGGGAATGGCAGTGCTCTTTAGGAATCACCTCAAACTTCTCCTCTGCGTGGTCGCTTGCGGAATTGCAGGGCTTCTGTCTGCTGTAGGCAATCTCGTCGAGATGGGACCATACTATTTCATGCTCTCGGTAGCCGGGACTTTTCTTGGCCTGCTTTCTATGATCGTTGTCATTCACATGGACATGTTATCAAGTTGGGTCGGGTGCTCCGGCTGGTGTTATGCCTTGGCAGTTGCTAATTTGCTCGGCGGTTTCTTGAGTGAATATTATGCTATTAGTATGCTGTGGAAATAGCAGTGCATATTATGCTAGCGACGAAAGGCATAGGATTACGGTCAAGGACTTGAGAGATTTCGCCAGAAGTTCTCGCTATGCCAACAAACCTCTGATGTACAACGAGTAGACTTTTCTATATATATACATGACCTACGTACATTACTATTTCAAAATGTAAACACGTAGATCGGTCATAGACCTCGGGATCCATTAACAATTCGCTTCAACTCCCGAATTTTCCTCATAAGGCATTGCTCCCGCTCATTCATCTCATAAATCGCTCGACCGATAAGGCCTCCAGACGCAGTCTTACCAAAGATGTGCGCACTCCATCCCGGGGATGATGATGCTCGTGGATCATACTCATAATCATGCAGCATGTTGTGGAGCTCAGGGCCTTCAGGTTGGTGAATACTCAAGGCTCTGTTCAAGCGACCGAGCAGATAAGTGATTGTGTGGACATTGAGCGAAGCTTCCAGCAACGAGCCGACACTTTGGTGATAGTTGTTATAGTTCGGCGAACTTGCTGCAGGAGAGTGATGTTGATATAAACCGTTGATGATGCTCTGGAATGCACACAGGATTTGCGTATAACATCCCATGAGCAGGAATATAGCGGTACTTTCCGGAACCGCGTATCCCTTTGATTCTATTTCATGGCTCGCCCAATCATCTTCGGCGATGTACGCTCCCGATGAACTTGACCGCAGCATGATTCGCGGTACTATATCGATCAGCTCACCCGAGAACTGAACCATCTCGCTCACAACTTGATTTACACCACCGGCATGGTTTGATGCCATTTTTGACTTCTCAGATAAAAGAAGGATTTTCATGTTCAGGTTAGTCAATGCCTGGAGGGAAGAAGTAGTACTGGAGAGCCTGTGAGATGGTGGGTCGTCACGAGGGAGGACACTGGCTTCGTCGGTCATGGGAGTTTTCCTCTTTCTTTGGGACACGCTGAAGCCTGCTGTCTTAGAAAGATTTGGAGGTCGAGTATTACTCTGCTGTGTGCACGCTAACTCTTGCGCATGGTATGGATACGTGGAAATCGCAGGGTTCAGTAGACTTCCCATTCCATCTATGTCGCCAATCATATTGGCATGGCCTGCTATTCCTATATCGCTTACACTGGCCATTCGTCCGCTGCTCGGTTCCAGGTCCAGGTGTTCAAAGCTGGGGAAATGGGGCAACGGGAAAAGATGCATCTCCATGCCGAGAGAATGGTCCTGCAATTGCAAGTTAGTTAGGGTTAGAAGTCATCATCAACGAGTGGGACACCGGGGCTGTGAGTATATATATATGACCTCATGTTCATACTCATGGTTGAAAAACGAAAAGGGTTACGTACTTGTCCTGGCACAGTTGTTATTATCATCATCCACCTCACTTTTCTACATATCTCGAGGACACACACACGCACGACCTTCTGAGGGATAGAAAGGAAAAGGGGAGGAGTTTCGTGTTAAATACCTTGAGTTGGCAACGTCACCATATCTTGGTCCAGATTCCCGGCGTGCTCACCGTCGTCCTCACCGTCGTCCCCCTCGTCATCCTCGTATCTCTCATCTTCGCCGTCCTTGTCATCCTCCTCCACTGATGCGGCGGCGGTGCGATGAGCGGGTGCGGATGAAGGAATCCCAATGGAGTAGTCAGACACCGGTGTCAAGGTGCCGTTGTTATGAACAACAACAGACTGCGGTGGAGAAAGAAAATGGCCGAAATCGAACATGTCATCATCATCGCCATTACCGCCATCACTAATATCAAGACCGGGAGAAAAGCGATGAGAGACCGGATTGGTTGCCGCACAAGTCTCAGTGAGAGCGTTGGCTTTCTTCTTAGGAGGAGCTTTAGGTGGGCGGCCGACCTTGTTTGGCAAACTGAGGATACATGGTTTTTGGGCTTTGCAGCAGCGCAGACACGGTTTTGGTCGACCGTTCTTGTCGACGGCAGTTGAACGGGGACATCGCAGTTTTTGAGAATGGCAGCGATCACAGGCAAAGCGTAGAAGTTGAGGCTTCTTCGCCGGATTCGCTAAAGTAGGAGAAACCTCGGGTTGGGTTATGGTTATGGTCATGGTAGTAGTAGTAGTAGTGGTAGTAGTACAATGGTAGTAGTAATGGTAGTAGTACAACAGTAGTAGTAGTGGTAGTGGTTTTACATGGTCGTTCTGAACTGAGACTGAGAATTGCGGGTTTTGACGGCGGCACAAGGTATGCAATATGTATATGTGAATCTACGAATCTACACCTTATATCTCGTATGATGACGGAGGAAAGCGTCAGGGGATGATAGTGCCCTGACGACCGCCTTGTTTTCTGCCCAGCAAAATTCTACCGCAGCGTATGCTATAACCGCTATACGATCTTATCTAGAGTTTTTTAGTTTTAGGTTTTTCGAGGCCGGAACTTTACTAAAACAACAGTAGTCGATTTAAGCTAAATTTGACAGGTGGACAGATATCTTCCCGTGTTGTAACTGCAATGTACTGTGGCGCGTGCTAGCTCGGTGTCCTTACTCGGCGTCCTGGCTCGGAGTCCGGCTCGGAGAGTGCTCGCTCGGAGAGTGTTGGCTCGGAGTGCTAGAGTGCTTATCAATATGGGAATGGTGTGAAGGGCAAAATGACGTTTGATTACACTTGATCTATAGAAGTGGTAAAAGAGAGGATATGTATATATACATAATGGTAGCCATAGAGCCGAATATAGAAAGACATTATAAAAAGAGTGAATTTAGGCGGTAATCCTATACACAATACCTCTTATCAATGCTGAGGATTATATTAATAAACGTATTAATAAAGAATTTGAGATGATAGTGTCGGTTGAGTCTACAACTAGCTGGTCATGGGGCGCGCTAATAGTCTCCGAGTATATGCACGTAATTCGCTAACTATTCTATACATATAAAATATTACATATGTAACTCAAACCCTTCAAGTCGATTTTAAGTTCCTTTGCTCAAGTCAACAACAGTATCTAGATAAAAATAAGAAGATACCGAAGACAAAGTTTACAAATATATAAATATTCCGTAGCAAGTGAGAACCGTCACACTGACCATCTGCACAGGCTGCTGTCAGGCCTTACGCTTGTGATACCACCAGACCCAAGCTACCTTTCTTCAAATTCGGTACCAATCCCCCAATCGCATCGGTCCCAAAACTACTGATATTCATCGTGTCTTCTGTGCGCATCATCTGTCTGGCTCGGATATGCTTTACAACCTGGAGCTGTTCCGGTGAAAGATCTGGATTGAATGACGTGTCTTCAGACCCGATTTTCTTCAGCATCTCAGAGCGGTCTTCAGGCTGCACTGGCTCGAAGGCGTTAGCACAAAAGTCGAGTGTTTTATTGAGCTCGTCCTGAGACAACTTGTTGCTGGCCGCATCCGCTGTGCCTTGTATAACTAAGACAGTGTTAGAAAGTGGAGACAAAACAATCTGGGAGAGTAGAAGTAGTCAGACCAAACAAATATACGTACCCGGTCTGAAAAATGCAAAGGCCCGGTCAAAGTTGTCCTCGTCAAAATCACTCAAAACAGGTTCCTCTTGACTGCGAATCTGTTTGTATGCACTCAAAACGACTAGCAAAAATCGTGTGTAGGCGTCTGAAACTTTCTTGCTATGCCAGTCGGCGGCAATCGCTTCCTTGCAGTCTCCTCGGATGGCAGCAGAGATGGTCGTTGCTGCAGAAAGGCCACCCGCCAACGCTAGGTGAACTCCAGATGAGAAATAAGGGTCAATAAAGCATCCTGCATCGCCAACAATGCGTGCATATGGAATCGCGTAGCTGGATGCACAGTACGAGTAATCCGACGCCGATTTGATATTTGTGATGAGCGTTCCATCGCCAATGAGATTGAGGAGGTTGGGTGCCAGCTTAAGACTTTGTAAGTAGAATTCTTTCGAGTCCAAACATCCTGAAGTGCGCTTCTTCTGAGCTGATAGTGTCTGGTTCATGACAATTCCAACGGATGTCGTCCCGTCGTGCAAAGGGATGAGCCAGGCCCAACCGCTTTCATCTGTAAATGTTTCGAAATCAGAAAAAAGTTGCTACTTTGGACTATCATGGGAAATTAGTACCTTGCAATGCCTCGAAATATGGCGAATTTTCTCTTGCGGTGCCTCTTGCGTATTGGCCTGATCCTTTCCAATATCCCCAGTTCGCCACATTTTTGAGTCCTTGGTTGTATCTGCGATTTTTCAAATATTTCGTACTTAACACTCCGGCTCGTCCACTTGCATCAACAACATAATCGAAGTGTATATCTCCGCGGGAATTAGTTTCCTTTTGGAAATAAGAAGCTGAGATAGGACGCCCGGGGTTTAAGTGTAGTGTATTAGCATCTGAGGAAGAATCAGACAGCTGCGAGTCAGCGAAATTGATAGATGTGACCTGGACGCCATCAAAAGTCTTCGCTCCACATTTCGAAGCGTGACGAAACATCAACTCGTCGGACTCCGAACGAATGACATTCCACGCGTAGTTTTCTGGCCCGCCGGCAGCAAGAAAATCGGTATCTGTTAGCAGTGGTCAGATTGTCAGCTACCTATGAGCAGAAACTCAGATCCCATCGCATCAGCTACTTACACCCTTCTCGTTTGTGTTTGTTCAATTTGAAAGCTGCGCCGACCTAGAATATTATCGCACATCAGCCACTTTACATTGACTTCAGCAGGGTTGATGATTTCAAACTTGCCTTTTTTGTGAACCCATACTGATCAAAAGCAGAGTCTAGTTCAATGAATTTCAGAAAATGGCGCATCGACGCTAACATGCTCTCGCCAATATGATATCTGAGAATACAACTGTTAGTACGATATTTTCACCTGCGAAAAACAAAATCAACTATAATAAAAGATTAAACATGGTAAGAAGTATTATAAAAAAAATATTGGCACCAGGCTACTTTTGATCATTCTA
>JAJONI010000693.1:0-19560 GCA_022190145.1 Pezicula rhizophila
TAGATTATCTACTATTTAAAATAGTACACCCGAAAAGCAAAACCTAACTAGGATTCATGCTGTATAGATATCGAACAAAGTAAACGAGTGCTTTTGCATGGATTAAACGCATATGAGTTTTATTGAGAAAGACAAGCATCGCGGAGTAAAGTACAAACAAGATAATCAATGCTTCCTGACTGACAAGCACTTCTTCAAAGGTGTACACAGAGGCTGTGGTAGGATCGTCAAATTCATTACAGTACATAACTTGAGGTCGCCTTCTAGTGATAGTAATCTACAGTTATTCCACCATCTCTTACTTAATCACTCTAACCCTAGAGATTGCGTTGTAATCCAACTTTCCACGATCCGTCGTCGGGAACGAGTCTGTGGGGATAATTTGCGTTGGCATTACGTACGGCGGTAGGACCTGTGATATTTTCATTCTGAAGTCCTTAACGTTAGCTAAAGCTGGTTGAATTATAGCAATGAGGCTGCTGTCATTCCGTGCAACTGCTGCTGCTGTGATTCTACTGGCAACTTTAACTATGCGGACCTCTAGATCAGCCAGGTCGAGCCTAATGCCAATCAGCTTAACTTGATGGTCATCTCGTCTAAGACAAACGATCTCTCCCGAATTGTTCCAATATCCACGATCTCCAGTCCGATATATCATTTCACCCGTACAGCAAAACACATTGTTCGGAATAAATTTCTTCGCCGTCTGATCTTCTAGACCAAGCTAGTCATAGGAAACTTGTACACCAGCAATGCAGATTTCACCAATGACACCAATGGGAACGAGCCGTTGTTTGCCGTCAAGTATGTAGAGTCGGGCTGAAGGATTAGGTGCTCTAATAGTCACTGGTTTGCCTAGAAATAGCCTCTTCATCGTTCCGCTAGCTGTCTCTGTAGGTCTGTACCAATTATATAGCGGTTTGCAAGTCGCCCACTAATCCCCCGTTAATTAAGGAACAGATTCTCTAGCTAGATACACCTTCCTAAAAAAAAGTCATTAATAATATAAGGCGGCTAAAATTTTAGAGTTGTACAACTTATAACACGTAGATTAGGATAGTCTTCTAGCTTAAGAACATGGGCCACAGAAGGGGTGAGTACGGCAGTGTCTGCAATTCCAAGATGCTCCAAGGGATGACTATCACTATGAAGAACCAGGGTGCCACCGTAGCAAAGGGTAGCAAAGATTTCGTGCATACTTACATCAAAGGCGACCAATGCAAACTAGGCTACTTTCCATCCAGGCCTTACTAAGAATCAAGCTCGTAGATCCGAGTAATAGGCGACCAAGCCTTAGTGTGTACCGAGAACTTTTTTAGGCCTTCCCGTTGATCCTAGCGTAAAACACAAATATGCATTCTTACTAGGCTCTGCAGTCTCTCTACTACTAAACAACTTCATCGTATGCTCTCCCCCATTGTCGACCTTTTGCAAAAAAGAATCAACACTAAGACTAGGACAATCGGGAAATAGTAGTGAAGCATGATCGAAGTCACTACCCAGCGTCAGGAAAAGTTTTCCGCGAGAGGCTTCAACCATAGAAGACACCAGATCTAGTGGCAGGACAGGGTCAAGAGAGTAGTAAACTCCATGAGCTTTCAGAATTGCTAAGATGCCCACTATCCAATTAATCAATCAATCTAAATAAACACAGACAATGTCGCCAGGTTCAATGATGGTTGATAGATGCTCTGCAAGATAAGCTGCGGTTAAATTAAGTTGCCAGTATGTCCTACGTTCCATGCTCTTGTAAACAGCAATTTGATCTGCATTCATAATTGACGCCCTCTCAAAAAGTGTGATTAGACCATCTTTGACGGAGACCATAGTTGTAAGGTTCGAGTTAGCATTCCCATAGCCTCTTATTAGTTGTCAACAATCATCTGAGATGATATGTACCATCGTCAATGCGACGCTAAGATGCAGGCCCGTGACAGCCAGGAGGACATTACGATACCCTTCTGCCAAGTTTTCGATATCATTTCTTCGGAATTTGTCGTGGTAGTATGCAAAGCGAGCCTCGCTTTGTCTATACATAGATATGTTGAGTGGAAAATCCGAATGTTCCTTCCTACACAGCTTTACAAAGGGGATTATTCCGCTCTTCAGAGGAGTCTAGGGAAGCTACCCCAGACATCTATAATGCTAGATACATTGCGGCCGTACCCATTTTCAACACAAGTCCCTTGGAAAGTGGCTAGAGAGGCTAATTGGGAGGATACGGCCTCTAGGAAAGCTCTGTTACTCATGGGACCGTCAACCTCCACCGAGACTGGCATTATATATGAAAATAGTCCAATCATATCTGCGGCTCCGTCTAAATCCAAGTTCTGGCTTGATTGAACAGTCGCGAACGCAACAAGATCAGAGCTAGAGTATAGACTCAAGACAAGAGCCCATGCAACGTGACATATAGTGGTGTATGCAACTCCGCACTCTTTTCACAGGCCAGTAAACTCCTTCCAAGCGTACTGTCGAGAGTGAGGACCACTTTTCCAGTCCCGCTCTCTGAGACTTTCGGAGTAGGAAGAAGTAGAGTATCTGTAGCAGAGTTGAGCTTTTCCTTATGAAGCCGAAGAGATTTGCATCTTACTGTAGGTTTAGCGCTGAGTTTTAGTATATTGGGGACCGTCCGCTTGGTCCCCAATATACTATTAGTCCCAGAACAGCTAGGAGAGGGCAATGGCAACGTAAATAGCAAACCATCAGTGGCTTTCTGGACTTGCTCGAAAATGAGCCTGGCCGAATAACCATCAAGCAAACCATGACGCACTGTCCATATAATAGTGCTCTCGCCATGCTGCACTCCAGTTTTCGTCCAGGTAATGACGGTAAGAGTTGAAGAGCTGTCTAAGGAAAGAAGAACATCCTTATCAGCTCCGTGCATATGATACTCTTAAGCATCTTTGACCACTAGCTCTCTCCAATTTGTGGGTGTTGTGCTGTGGAAGATTGGTTCTGCCGCTGCTAGCATGGAAATCTATGCCGCTTTCAATAATAGTATATGCTAAGCATAATAAAATTGAAAGTATAAGCTAAAGCTGGTTTTACAATGTTTTATTATAGTCATTCTTGATGGTCCGTCCTGTTGTACTATGTCGAGGAGGTCAGTTTCTGACCAGGAAGCATAAATATGCCTCGTGAGGATCAACCTCTTGGTTTGTACCTCTACTTTTTAGGGTTACAGTGTCCCGTGAAGCTGGTTGTTGTGACCCGAACGGATGTGCTGCCGTCATTGAAACAGATATCCGAGCGTCCCGATGATATCCCAACCCAACTGGGTTGGAGACTTGTCGTGAGTTTTCCAGCCGTCTTAAATCTGTTCTCAGGAGGATGCAGGGATATTCGGTGATGTAGATAACGCAACAATTTCGTTACATGTTTATTACTAAAGCTTTGTGCTTGTTAAGCATGGGTAGACATATTCTGTTAATGTTTGGTTTGTAAGGTTATCATTCCAGTTCTGGTCGTAGATGATGGTAGATATAAGAACAGTGCAGAAAACGACAGAGTTGCTCTCCGACTTTGTTTTCCATGATGAAATTTCGGCATCTACTGGGTCTCCTGTGGGGACAATTAGGTGAAGTACAAGAGAATGCTTCATTTGAATGCTTGCATCCACGATTCTATTATTTCAAGGTGACTATTACGTTAAGTTGTGATCCAATTCAATGCGTGCAACTAGTTCCTCTGACATAAAATGCAAAAGCTATGCTTCTGATAGCAACTACGAAGACAGTAAGATCTTGCAGCTACTTTTCAAATGCAGGGATAACTTTCCAAGCTACAAGAGTGTTAGTGCTAATCCTAACGTAGTTCCGATATGCTTACATTTTCTTTATCAAAGATGGCAAAATAGGTTGTTTCTATCTTAAGAACGACCATTATAAGATTATAAGGATATACTTCCCAGCCAAGAAGGTTTAAGCTTCGTGAATAATTAATAGCATGCTTCATCTCTATGCACATAATTGAGCAGAAGTCTCTTCAGTTGCACGAATAAGTACTGTAGGTAGCGCACCAGTAGAACCAACCCTATGAGCAATTCTAAGTTCCCTAAGCCCTAATTTCTCTACATTAAACTCCTTGTAAGTCAGGGGCGTTGAATTTCTAAGCTCTCCTTTTCAGTCTACTTAGGTACCTTCCATCCTCTCAAGCAGACGTTTGCAACATCCATTGATCGCTGCAAGCCCGCTTTAGTTTTCTCTAGCACACTAGGTAGGAGGGTTAGTAGAGGTAACGAGGCAGATCCGGGCCATTTACTAATGTAAGGATATGAAGTATCAATCATGATGATGCCCACTACGTAATATTTCTTCGACGTAGATAGAATATGAGTTATCTCCAGAGACAAATAACCTCCGAAAGACCATTCTAACAAGAGTAAGCAAGTGAAGGGAAGCTGTAGAGTTTTGTACCTTTTCTTACCACCTAAAATAATGTCCCCGCTTAGGATTTCTTTTTCAATCAACGATATATAGCGAAGAGCTTGCTAGTCCATCCTATGATTGCTCACTATCAAACTAGGGGTTCGCAACCCACTAAACTTCCCTAGATAGCGCTGGAAGTAAAGAATACTGGTATACTGAAACCCTAGTATATGAATAAGAAGCAAATAAACTGTATAGGCTCTAGGAGGCCGAGATTTAGAAGTAGTGGATTCTGCATGAACATTTTCGAAAGCTGTAAAGTAAGGTGCTATACAGCTGCTTCTTGTGAATTACAAATCATTGATGGCTTCTCCTCGAAGTCTCTCCCTTTGTTTAATCATTTAGGCTTTAGTTCCTAGGTAAACCACCACCGCCTTGTTAAGATTATACTTTAAGTATCTAAGGGATAGACGGGCGCTTAATGCAAGCTAGAATGCTGATACCGAGCTGCTAATCCAATCTACGGCCAAGCGAGCGAGCTATACCGACTAAGAAGTCTGATATACAAACTTGATTAAGCTTACCGAGGCCGGAATCATCTCTTTCCTATTATCCATGAACTTATTATGCATGAGCTCGCTATGTTCACCAGTACTGAAGAGCCGTCCTTTTAGATCGAACTAATAGTACAACACTCAACTATCTTCCCTAATCTTTAGATTCGTGTATTATATTTCTTTGTCGAACAAAAAACCCCACGCCTACTTATAGAAGCGGGGATGGATCAACAAGTCGCTCCTACATAGAATGTTCTCATTCATGATGTTATTAGCGAGCAGATTGTACATTTACTAGAGAGGGAGGCCATCTGTGCCTGGCATGGACAACTCACATATGGAGAGCTGTCTGTGCATGCCGAAAAGTGGCATTGCACCTACAGACTCTGGATATTAGGCACTAAAACATCGTAGCTCTATGCTTTAAAAAATTCAATGTAGAACGTCATCTGCATGCTAGCTGTACTAAAAGCCGGTGCCGTAATACACCCACTGGATGCCACTTAACCACTCAGCAGACATGCTTTTTTTGTGAAGGAATCGAACTCGAGTCTACTCTTGACTATGCTAAAATTTGAGAGTCACTTTAAATCCCTCGCCGACATTCGTACGATAATTGTCACTGAGGGCTTTGTGAATGGTCTACCATCATCTGCACTGTTGCAACGGACTGCTACACCACAAAGTCTTGCCTATATCATGTTCACGTCTAGTTTAATGGGAACACTGAAAGGGGTGTTAGTTGAGCATGCTGCTTTTGCACATCAGCTCGTCACGCCAGCCGAGAACAGAGAGTTGGCCCTTCAACACAGATGCTACAATTTGCTACACATACCTTTGATGCAAGCCTATTAGAGAGTTTATGTCCCTATATGAATGGTGGCGTTGTCGGTATTCCGTTAGAGTATAGCCGCATAAATAATCTCAGCGGCGCCATCAACGAAATGCGTGTGAACAACTCATTTTGAACCCCGACTGTCGCCGCGGGCATTTGACTAGAAGATGTTTCTACTCTCAAAGAGCTCACTACAGGTAGGGAAATAGTGCATCGTCATATACTGCAAACCTAGGCAGATAAGTTGTATCTCATTAAAGCGTACGGCCCCACGGAAGCCAGCGTCTTTACTATAAGTCGAGTTGGACTTACGACAGATATCAATCCAGCCAATCTTAGCCAAAGCAGTTGGGCCAATCTATGGCTTGTCGACCCCGAAGACCACAATATCATAATCGAATCCAATGATATACCGGGTGAGATTGTAATTGAGGGTGCCATCTTGGCACGCAGGTACCTCAACAGGCCAGAACTAACTGCGAAGGCATTCATTGAAAATCCAGCTTGGGCTCATGAGACCATCTGTACGAAGACCGGTAGGATGTACAAGACGGTAGATCTTGCAACTCTTAACGCAGATGGAACACTGCAAATGCTTGGTCGGAAAGACACTCAAGTAAAGCTGCGAGGACAGCGCCTTGAATTAAGCGAAGCAGGGCATTGGAGGCATCTACTTATGTGCACAAACATCTGGCCCTACCCAAGACTGAACCCCCCCCTTTGCATCCGATGGAAAAGAATCTTACTTGCTCCACAACACACTGCACTTGGATTAAGATATAGTGTTGGCCTCTCAAGGTTTTCTGTCGTAAGGTAAGAGGCGTCGGACGCCATGCGACAAGACCGCAACGAAGGAAAGCACCTGGACGAGGGGGAAAGCAAGGAGCGGAACTGGGAATGAGGATTCTGAAAGGGCATTTTGAGAGGGTTTACTGGTGTTAATTGCAATGCACTATGGCGTCGATAATGTTCAATTTCTAAATTATTTTGCGTGCGCTGGTGTAGTCAAGCAAAGATACTCGGAACTCTCAACCACCTTCTCATAGACTCTCACCCTCACCGCCGTTTTGCCCGTGAAAAAAAGCAAATGCAGTCTAATCATCAACGGCAGCTTTCTCAGTCTGCGATGGCAGCAGCAGCAGGCGGTGGAAATGTGAATGGTAGACACGTTAAGATATCTAATTGTGTTTTTGCTTTGTCTAATTGAGAATATATCAAGCCTTCAACGCTTGCCTGCGTCGGAATTTTTTTAAATTTTTTTAAATTTTTAAAAAAAAGTAAGCGCCACCAATTGATTGGGGTAGCTGAAGCTCTGTTTTGTGTGGTAGAAACGCCATAACCGTCCGTGCTTGTTCCTTGGGCAAGACTGAAGGTTTGGATCAATTCACCGGTTAGACGTCGAGCGGAAAACGATCAACCAAGAAGGTCTCCATTACCTACTGCACTCCGTGCAAGCTCAAACACCAAAGACTGTGCGCGCTCCCTCGTTAGTCAACCCGCATAGCTTTTTTCTTTGTCCCAAAAGAGCCCAACAGGCTGCGCAGCACCACGGTTGCCATTTGTCTGTTGCGTACCAGGATTTTGTTGGCTGCTATAAAGATGCCACGCTCTCCTAGTCAACCAGAAACGTTCATGCAGCTACCCACATCACTAGCTACAGTACCCTCTTCACTTCCTCCATCGCATCAGCTAGTCCTCCGTGACTCCTGCAGAGCACTATAGTAGTTCAGCTCTTTAACGCGGTGGCGGAAGCTGGTCCCTAGTTCTCCGTAAGTCATCGAATTTCCCTAGGGAGATCTTCCTAAGATTGGCAGGGACGAGGTAGTTGGTAGTAGTAGCCATTTTAGAGCGACTGTCTAGTACGTTGTTCTAACAGTTTTACTATAGATTAGGCAGGCCACTATGGTGAAGCAAAACCTCTGGAGACGTTATCGTGATGCCTGTGGTAATATTTTGTATATTTTGTATGTTTTAATAATCGATATCTTTATTAATTGGTTAATATAGACATGAATTATAAAGGATAACCTAAATCGAAAAATTGTATGGATGCGCTGCCTTTTTTGAGCTAAGGAAAGATCAACATGACTAGATGCGAAGATAACCTAGTTATCTCCAAACCGTGTAACATCTCAAAAATTTTGAACAGCTAACACTAAGCTCTTAGGCTGTGACAAGTCAGTGCATTTGTTCATACTCGACTGTAGCTCCTGAAGCGATAGTAAATGATGCTTTTGTAACTTAACCCAACAAGCATTGACACACTAAATTCTGCAATTTACATTACTTATCGCATTTCGCTGCGTTCTTCATCGAAATAATCAAGTCAGAAAGACTAAGTAAGAATGAATAGCTCGTTGGCATTATTTATATGCCAGAGGAAAATCATTTAATATCATTAGGATCGCAAGCCGCAGATTAATACTCTTTCAAGACACCTAAGCAGCACATTCTACAAGCCATCACGCAATATCTTTCCAACAATCACAATACCAAGAAAGGTTTATATTGTAGATACTTTGCCTTTGTTGCCTTGTAGTATGCTAGACTAGAAAATGGTTTAAAAGCTAGCCAACGACACACGACAATAGGAAAGAAGACAACGCGTTCTCAAACTTCAGGATGATGGCAATGTATCGTCGACTAGAGCTAAGATCGAGCTCGAAATACTATAGGCCAAGGTGTTACAGAGTGAAGTTAACGACCTAAGCGTCAACGACAACTTCTTTGGGCTTAGTAGTAATTCGATGGATGCTATTCGTTTAGTCGTCGCCGCTCGTTAGCGTAGCTAGACTCTCACTACATCAACCATATTTGAAAAACCAAGATTAGCAGATTTAGCTAATTCCATAGAACCAGCAGCACAACCAACAGCAAAGAAAGGAGGAGCCGTGTCCATAAAACCGACATCTATCCAACCCTTCTCGCTTGTCAGTTGAACTATGGGGGCTGAGGATTCCCAACAACAGGCGGGCACATTCTGCGGTTCAAATCCTAACTCTATCAAAGATGTATATCAATGCACACCCATGCAAGAGGCACTTGTATTTGCTGCTGCCCAGAAACCAGGCGCCTACATCGGACAGTATATAATTCGCCTAGCAAACTGTGGAGCTGGAAAGATGGTTGGCTGCGTGGCAGACAGCTATCCAGCAGTGTGCCATTTTAAGAACAAGGTTTGCATATTTGGGCTCACTTAGCTTGGTCTAAGTGGTGCATCGTCAAGGCTACGAGCCTAAGATTGCAATTAGGTTAACGGAGTATCTGCAAGGAGACAAGGGTAATCAATTTAATGTTAGCAAGGAATTTCACCAATGCTCTGCTTTTCAAGAGGACAACGCTATTACAATTGTATAGACACTCCACCATGCTCTCCACCATAGTTGGATATTGGAATTACTCTAAAGCAGGATATACGATAATTACATAGGAAGGCATAGCTTTAAAGCAGCTCTGCCATTCAATAGTTTGATTCGACATATTGTAGATTAAGACCCTACTCTAAGCAAAAATTTTAGGGGAGAGTATCTTTCTAGTGCAGAACCAGCTTCTTTTCCCACATACCCTTCGCCTAGGTACATGCCAAATGCTATGGCTATCTATCCTCATCGAATTACCTTCGGGACAACGCAACGCTCCAATTTAACGCTGGTCACATTGATACAGAGTGCCTAGGGACTTTTAATAGCTTAGTATAACAATACAGAAGACGTCGTTATCGGAACTACAGTTACAGGTGGGAACTTACCTCTTCCTGCCATTAAAAATGCGATAGGCCCAACAATTTAACTAGTTCCGTTCCAGATGCGACTGAGGGACCATACAACCATAGATGACCTACTTTCCCGAACTAGAAGCATAGTGTTAAGTCTATACCACATCAACACTTCGGACTTCACAACATATCAAAGATTAACCCAGAGTTACAAGCTGCTTGCGACTTTCGAACTCTACTACTAATTCAACGAGACTCTGTCACTAAGGAAAAGCTACGGGATTTCATAGATATGGACCTCCTAGACGGCGCTTTTACCAAGCCACACAACTATTCGCTATTAATAGATTGTCGGTCTACTACTCAAGACTTCATAATATCAGCAAACTACGACCCTAATGTGATTCATGTTGTGCAAGTCAAGAGACTACTCAGACAGCTAAACCACGTTTTAGGCCAACTCGATCTGCATAAGTGTGAAAGAGTCTCAGAAATTTCATTTACCAGCAGCCCTAAAGACACAAACGAACTGGTTCAGTGGAATACGTGCGGACCAGAGTCTTTCACATCTTGTGTACACCAGGAAATCGAAGAGCAATGTCGCAAACGCGCGAGCTGTCCAGCAATCAACTCCTAGGATGGCAATCTATCTTACTCGTCTCTCAACATTGCATCAGACTTATTATGTGAGAAGCTACTGAACCATAGCGGTGGTTCAGAGGATATAGTCTTACTATGCTTCGAGAAGTCGAAGTGGGCCGTAGTAGCGATGTTTGCGGTGTTGAAACTGGGTGCAACATTTTGCTTTTTAGATATTCGAGCACCCATCGGAAGAGATCAGACAATCGCGAGCATACCTTCCGCAAAGTTCGCTATTACTTCGCCAATGTTATCTAGCAGACTGGAAAAATCGGTGAATACTGTAATTACTCTTGATGATACTCTGTGGAAGCACCAGCCAAGTCAATCACCTTATGAATTAGGTCGAAGAGGTGACCCTAGTCGAGTTGATTATGCTATGTTCACTTCTGGTAGTGCGGGTGTACCGAAGGCTGTTCTTATTGAGCATGGATCTTGTTGCTACAACTTGCTTCAGCAAAGACGTAGTTGGGGGATCTCTACTAAAACCAGATTCTTTCAATTTGCTAGTTATAGCTTTGCAGTCAGCCTCATAGAGATCCTAAGCACACTAATGGCAGGCGGTTGCATCTGCATTCCCTCCGAAGAATAGCGACTTACGGCAGTTCCAGAGACTATCGCTCGTTTGGGGGCAAACTACGCCTGTATTACCCCATCAGTGTTCAGCAATCTAGAACTAGTAGAGCTTCCTGGACTAGAATTTATACTCGTCAGCGGTGAATCTCTTTAGCAGACAGAGTTGCAGAAATGGTCTACGGGAACAAATCTTTTCTAAGGGTACAGCCAAGCTAAATGTTTGACAGCGGTTGCGTCAACGCTCTATAATAAGTGGGTGCGCCACTGCGTAGGAAAACCGGTTGCTGGGAACTGCTGGATAATAACACCTAGAAATCACCACTAATTATCCCCTACAGGCGCTATAGGGGAACTTCTTGTAGAAGGCCCGCATGTTGGTTGCGGATACTTGAACTAAGCCGGTGAAAAACTAGACGCCTTTGTGAAAATGCCTGCCTACTTGCTACTTTCTTACTAAAGCTAATTTTGGAAGGGATTGGTTGGAAGTGTGGTAGTAGAAGTGATCGGGTTTAGGGGCGCGGTGTAGGTTTAGTAGGTAATACTGGCCTTGCTGCAATAGCAGGGGTTGTAGTGAGCTTTACACTATGTTTAAGAAGAGTAGCTTTGCGCTTTGTAATAGTCTACTAGTGATATATTTCTAGCACTTTAGATTAGTCCCTGTATTTAACTTATCTAGAGGTATCTTAGAAGATTTTAATGCCTTATTATAGCTGATTTCAAGACTAGTTGTAGAACTTGAAATCCTTAATTAGTAAACAGGATTATTAAGCTAAATCGCGAGCATAGCTAAAGTCAGCTAGTCGTCCTTGAACTCTAGAGGTATGTGCTAACACAGGTTATCGAAGACGTGTTGTGCGAAGTTGGCTAGCTGCATAAGACGAGTACTACAATTAAAGACTAGTCTGTCGTATTCCTTGCCCTTTTCCTAGGTTATTAGATCACTGCACAGCTTTTGATAGCGCGTTAGGTTAGTTGCTGTAGGATCCTTTGTGAAAATTGATTTATGGATTACTCTAAAGCTGGGATTTCAACAGGTCTGTATCTCCTGGCTCGCGGTCTAATAGAACCATTATGACTCTATCGTTAATGATCTGATAGCGCAACATGATTGCCCTAGGATCATCTTTTGCCCTTAGAATTTCAAGAATAATGTCGGGGAATTAGTTAATCAAAGAGCTCTGTATAAAGAAGCCGAACTTAGGTAGCTAGGGCTTGTATTTCAGGACCTTATCCTAAGTAGTTAAGTACTTGTTATAAGCAAGTTTAATAGCTTTCCTCACAATGTCTTTGCCCTGTTCGATGTGATTGGCCAGAGTGAGGGCTCCATCGATTATAGCATTGATCTAGTTCTGATTGATCTAAAAGAACCTTAAAGACTCGACTAGGAGATAGGTTGGATCGCTGATCAGATATTGACCTGGAATGCTGAACAAGTAGGCCCTATCAAGAGGCCATTTAATTAATACTGCCCAGTTAAAAGATACTAGGCGGTTGATTTCATTGTAAAACCCTCCATCTGAACTTTGTGCCAACTTCCGGGAGGCCACAACAGCAGCCTTCTCAAATTCTTCTTGCACATTAGGAGCCAAAATGAGAAGTCGGGCCCACGAGAGTCTTTATCGTCGGATGTTATTACACTATTCCACCGATCAGCTACGTTGGCAGAGTGCTCTATTGTCATAATCTTGAGCACGTTGAAGGATGACCGTAGCCCTCTGATCAACTCTAGCAAAGACCTCTTAGATTTACTGGGAGCTACTACTAGTTTGGCTGCCGTAATAGCTTCATCGTAGATGGCCATTCTAAGACGGCCTAGAGCCGTGAAAAATACTTGATCAGCAAAGCCCATAATTCTACCTAGTTGCTACGCTGTACTATATGCGATGCCCATGATACTAACCCTGCTATCGAGTATCTGTAGATTATTAGAGAACGTCGATTGTATAGTGAAGATTTCTGTCAACGGATGGGCAACTTTTGTAGGCACACAAGGTCCCCTATAGAACGCAGCTGTCTCCTCACCAGTTTGCACTCGATATCAAGTCATGGCGAACCCATCTTTGAGTCTCTGTCCAATAAGCCGCTTGATCTCGTCTTTATCATCGCCCAGGTACTTTTCGTATACTGAGGCAGAGGCACCTAATGGTCCTTTGGTGGCACCAAGGTTTTCTAAAGCATTAGCGATGTCCATGGATTTCAGGGGCAAACACTGATACGACCAGCTGTACAAAGAGCAGAGGGCAATACGTCGAGTGTCAGTCACTGGCCAAGGCTGGATAGTATCGACACAATCAAGTGAGACCAACTGCACGAAGATCTGAGCCGGCGTCGTAATGTCCCATAATCCAGCCTGGCGACCGACAGCAACACTAAATATGCCATCGTCCTCTATTCCTGCATCAGTCATGCCTTTCGTATTAACGTTCCTAGTGTGCACAAGGTATTTGTACATGTTCATGTTTGCTTTATTCTGTGCTAGAGCGTCCGGAGCAGGCTCAGTCGAGAAATAAGCTCTGAACATTTCCGGTTTGATGAATAGGAGTGAAGCTTCAGCTTTGGGATCTGCATCAACAGGTATGCCTGCCTTTGATCCGCCGCAACACGAAGGTCTGCGATCCTGAAGTTGATGCCCAGATTATCGGTATATTTCTGATCTGTTGATAAAATGCGCTAGTCCCCAGCCAACTCCTTAGGACTCAGTTGAAGTTCATCCGCGGTGAAGCTCATCAGTTCTAGCCATGGCACAAGATTCCGTCCGCCATCTAGAGCATCAACGACCTTCCTCTCCCAGGGCAATTGAGGATCATTGAGGACAACGTGCGGCAAGATTGCCGCTCCAACGCCGGTCCCTTCGGCAGGAAAAACACTATAAACATCATCTGGCTGCAAAGAGAGAACTGAGAAGCAAGCACCTGGAATCTCTGAATAGACGTGAGCAGCCCAAACGGAGTTCCGGAGTGGTCGTCGACGGTCTGAGTGATCTTGATGACTTTACTTGGGGCTTTGGAGTCGGCGGCCACGAGGCCTGGCCTGACTGATCACATCGCATTCTGGAGCTGAACGATCCCTGGCAGGAAACGCCATCCATATCTAGTCCGATGTTATATGTGATAGACAGATACCTAGGTGCACCCGCTAGACATCTTTTGTAACTACTCCAAGCCGGCCGGACTTGATATTCCAATCACAGAGTGTTCCAAGGCGAGCATGTACTGTGTTCCACATACCGGTTCCAGACCCCAAAGAAGATCTTGAAGTTTAGGACTACTTTCAAAATGCCCTTGCTGCTACTAATCAGCTCATGACAAGACACTATACTCTCGCATCTGTGCAAGCACTGCTGGGAACGGCAATGATAATGATGGCCATGCTACATTAGAGGCCTACCACTTTATTGACTTTATCAGCCATCAAAATTGCGCATAACTTAGGGTTACATAGGCAATACCAGGATCCTGTGCTAAGTACTGTTGAAAGTGTGGAACGTATACGAGTCTTTTGGATGGCTTACTCTCTCGACAAAGATATTAGCCTACAAACGAGGCAACTACCAACTCAAGGTAACGAAGACATGGACATTGAGCCACCTTCCGAGAATCATTACGGTCCAGTTCAACCCAGACAGTTCAACCCGGAGGAATTTATCATACTCTTTTCTACTTACCCTAACCCTAAGTTATCTCGGGGTGTTTCGCAGTAGTTTGGAGATTCTATATGACCGCCTATCCTAAGTAGGCGAGGCGGTGGAGAGAAACCCTGACGCAGCGCAAGTTTAGTTTAAACCTAATAGACTAAAAATAGTGAGGAATCTTGATCTATTTGAGCCAAAGACCTACAAAGCTGCTATGACTGGAGCTGATAAAGAAACATAGTCTGTATCAATCAAGGAAGAATGTGACTCTCTTAAAGAGAATATGACTTAGACTATTGTTGCAAGATCAACACATTAGAGGGTCCTAAGTGGAACATATATCTTTAAGATCAAGACCAATTCGTAGTGGCAACCCGACAGGTACAAAGCTCGCTCGCTGAGTTCCTCGAGGTTTTGAACAGGAATATCGTATTGATTTCAAAGAGACTTTTGCCCTGAGAATCACACGGTGTTTGCATGTCTTGTCACTAAATTTTGTTTTGCCGCTTTGAAAACAGCAAATTTGTTCCGTGATACTTAAATTCAACACTTGACGTTAAAGGCATCTCTTTGAAACATTCTCGTCACGCTGGTTAGGTCAAAGAGCTAGTGAGATAGGATTAATCTATAGGCTTGGAGGCCAGTGAGAGCCGTCTAAGAGGGGAATACCTTATTACTCTGGGAGAGCGAGGAGGGTCAAGAATTACATATTGGTAAAATATACTTCCAAAATCCCCGCAAACTGCTAAGGAAGCTCCAGAAGTTACAGTGACAGTCTTTTATAAGACTAGGCTGTATAGAGCAGCAAGTGAAAAGGTGTATCTAAGGATCAGAAGCGCTGCTTGCAATCACTTACGGCGTAGCAAATTATCGGTTATATGATGGTAGTTATCCACGCTCAAATTGGAACCTTTTCCAACCTCAGGCTTTGATATATAACTGTCAACGTGCCCTCTCCGTATCTCAGTCTCCTGCATCCGTCTTGGCAAACCCGCTTCATTCTTTACGTCCGATCGCAATTTTTTTTTACCGCGCTCATAAGATCCAATTCAACATGTTATTACCCAAGACATGCCTCCTAGGTGCAAGTGTCATCCTCCCAGCGCTTGCTAATGCTTATGCCGCTACGAACTAGTTCTAGACATTTCTTTCTGTCAGTAGCCATCCATCTATCCTTATTGTCTAAAGTGGAATTCCAGCTAAGACTGTTGAAGAGACTAGATCTACTTCCGCCTAAGTTCGAGTTCATTATTCTCAACTAGAGTCTCGTGTCGTCAGGCTATTTTATAATGGCGCCTTACTCTTATATACCTGGATCTGATCTTGCTTTTTCTAATCTTGTGGCACTTCCTAGTATCACCTCATTAACATCACTTGAGCTCTTGGCGCTCCTCCAAGAAACGGAGGATGACGCTATTCAGAACGGGCCTTATGTATTCGACGAAAGTGGAGTGAGTAAGTCTCTTCTAGTCTCAAAGCAATTGCTCACGACCGGCACAGAACCTGATCTACCGTGGTTTGGCTCGACAGGTGGCTCACATGCTTATAATGTCAAGATTGCGCGGTACAATGGGCAGACGTGTATGACATACTACACCGGAACCGGTCTGGCGGGATATGGTACAGGTATATCAAAGTCTCCTCATTGTGTTCCCAAGAAGTGTGGTACATATATGTGCTAACATATCTCTAGGCCATGGAGTCATTCAAGACAGCCATTACCATACCGTCCAGACTGTTGCGTCTGGAAATGGGCGGGGCCCAAATGATCTCCATGAATTCACCGTCCTTGAGGGTGGAACAGCACTACAGCACTCACAACCATTTATCAGCCAACCTAATATGATCTGTCTAGCTATGGTCTTAATCAGCCATACGGGTGGGTTCTTGACGGCGTCATCCAGGAGATTGACATTGCTTCGGGAGAAGTTATCTTTGAATGGCACTCTCTTGATCACGCGCAAAGTTCTCCGGTTAACACATATGCCACTTATGGTAGCACTGGGACGACGGATGGATCGTCGGCTAGCCTGGCCTGGGATTATTTGTGGGTTTCATTCTCTGCTCAAACTGCTAGGAAGCTAATCCCTAGCAGTCATATAAACTCCATCGAAAAGGACGCCGCAGGCAACTACCTTATCTCTAGCCGCCACCTCTGTGCTCTGTTCTATATTAATGGCACCGACGGTTCCATCATCCGGCAGCTCAACGGCATGCAAGACCACTTCACGTTCTCCAGCTTCTCAAACAACACCTTCCCATTCTCATTCCAACACCACGCACGAATACACTCTCAAAATGGAACGGAGACCATCATCTCTCTGTTCGACAACGGCGCTGACAATGCTGTTGTTTTCTATAACCCATTAGCAATGATCGTGGCAGTCGACAACTCAACAATGACCTGCACTCTCCTTCACTAATATGCAAGCACCGATGGCCCAGGCGACGCGTTCTTGTCAACAAGCCAAGGTAGTGCCTAAATACTGGATAATGGCAGCGTTCTCGTAGGTTGGGGAGTCAATCCGTATGTTTCCGAGTTCACTGAAAATGGGGAATTGATCCTGTAAGCACAATTCGGTGCTACTCAGGAGACCGTGAGTTCTTACCGTGTTTTCAAGGAGGATTGGGTTGGGACTCCTGATTCTACTGCTGCGATATGGTCGTATGCTCCTAGTACCTCTTCTGGTACTACGTTTTATACTTCTTGGAACGGGGCCACGGAGATCGCGAGCTGGAACTTCTTTAGGGCGATAGATGAGAAGGGAGATATGCCTTGGGGATATTCGCAGGGGGTTAGTGGAAGTGGTGAGGTGCTTGGGGTGGTTAAGGTCTGAAGGGTGAAGCCTCTCCTTGTAAGGCACATAGTGCTGGCCACGAATCTCGGTGTACTCGTAGTACAATTCGTCGAGCAAGTTCAGCGCCATGAGAAGTAATACGACTGCCTCGCACATTCGCTCGAGACGGTCCCGCAATATTCGTCTCGAAATATCACTATCAGGGAGTTGGTAGCGAGCAGGTTGTTGTCTCTCCAGTCTCGATTGTCGTCTTCTTTGTCGTCATCACGGTTCTAAAATGGTCTCCCGAAGTCGACACCCACTCCTCCTGGTTAGAGACTGGGATCGCCAACGCCAAATATTCTAGTGCTAGTAATAACTAACTTGCTACCGAGTTTGTTATTACTCTCAAGCTCTGCCCAGATTTTGCGCTGCGGGAGCGATTCGACTGTGCCGTCTTCCCATTGTACCTGTACCCAGTTTCGGTTCTGGCATAAGATGCGCCTAATGCGCCGTGCACCGTGTAGATTTTTGGCTATCATTTGGCATGTTGCAGGTGACACCATTGACATGCGCTGCCACTCCTTAATCCCATCATAGCTCTGGATCAGGAATTCGCAGTCATGTTCGATGTAGTACTCAACGTTGTAGAATAAAATACGGCAGTCTAGGACGCTCTTGATAGGTGAGTCGACGAAACTTGTAATAGTACTGGCAATCTTGCCTACCTCAACATTAACCAGACGGACAAATCCGTTCTGTAGTGGGTGTTGATTCGCGATTGTACCAAGATCCTTGTCAAGGTCTGCGGATACTGAAGATCTTGTAGCTTTAGGGTTGTGGAAGGGATACGGTGGAACTGACTTAGTCTCTGTTAAGTCTACATTCCGCATGCCCCCCGGTTCTATTTTCACCGGCGCACAAACTTGCTTATGAACGATATTGGGGTAGGGCATGTCCACCTGTAAAACATCAAGACAAGAACTGTTACAGGGTCTGGGATCTTACCTTTATCGGTTCGGCGGATCCTTTAATGTTTCTACCTTTCTGCATTTCCGCAAATTCCAACTCCATCACTGAGATTGCTTCTCCGCTATAGCGTATTTCTCTGGCTAACGGAATGCCGTCGCAATAGCTATATTTCCAACCCATCAGTTGAGTCTATCGAAAAAGCACGGAAAACTTCTTACAGAATACCCTAAGCTTCTGTGGTTCTCGCAGCAGGCTCAAGCAGTTGGACATTAAAGCCATGGCCTCGACCAAGGATTATAGATTTAGGATAACCAACTTCGCTGCCACGACTAACTATAGAAGATATGGGGTTGCTGCTTTCTTCAACTTCAGCCTTATTTATTTCAATCTGAAACGTTGTTAGAAGTCTATTATTTTGTTTAACATATTATGAAGGAAATCTCACTGCTATCTTTTCTACATCTTTTGATTTGAGCTTGCCACTAGCATGTCCCACCATGCTACCTCCAGGAACCAAAACAAGGGTATCAAAGACACTCCCTGCACTATGGAGGTCTATGAGTCCCCATATCCCCTGCAGACCCTTCTCAACAGCTATCTTGCCAGACAAGTTTAACATAAAGTCACGTCTAATCTAATGATCAAGAAAACTCACCTAAGAAGGCTGCGTCAAATGCTAAGCTAGCTGCGAGTGCAGTAATAACTACACATTCTGGACCTAATACGGAGCCGGCGATACCACCGCCACTAACCACGAATTTTCCGGACACTGCTTTTATAGATGCTAAGCCGGCCCTATAATTACCAGCGATATATTGTATACCTCCTAGTTTACGATGTGTTAGAACATGAAAGATTAATGTAGAGTTATTTTATAACTAAAGCTTCGCAAATCTGCTCACCTTTAAGATACCCAATGATTGGGATACTACTAGCCAAACTATTAAGCAACTCATCTTTATGCTCGGACCAAATTTCGTGAAAATTCTACACAATCTTGTCTGCTGCTGCTTCAGTATCGAAGATATGCACCTAGAGGCCTTTGAGTTGTGCTAAGTCGGGTACAGTGTTTACACCAGTCAGCTTTAGCGAAGGAAGTTGTGTTGCGAACACAATATCCGCCGAGGTTTGGTTTCCAAGTAGAAGTCGGTCATAGTGGATGGAGCCTTCCGACAAGTTGTCGCCCTGTGAGAATGCGAGACCTCATGATAACTGTCGCCTAAACAGACTCTGTGTTAATTGATAGAGGGTGCGAAAAGAATGTGTGTTTGAAACATGGGCGAGCAGTGAAAAAAATTAGGACACAATCAAATTACAGTACTAGACTACAATTATCCGGCCAAGCACCCCACCATAACTCACCCACTATATTCAAATTATAATAACTCTACAACCACAACTCTAATTAACTTGATTTTTTCAATATATATAGATAAATAATAGCTCTTTAACATGCCTAAGTACTAGCTTTTTAGTATTTTATATGCT
>JAJONI010000694.1:0-19553 GCA_022190145.1 Pezicula rhizophila
ACTCTTTAACTAATTCTATATTATTGTAAAACTGTTATTTTGTATAGGAATTAGTACTCTTTGCGATGCGAGCTTATTTTGTCTATTTAGCTACCCTTTCTGCTAATATTTGAATAGACAGAACAATTCAATTTATTATGTTCCACCCCATATTAGACCAGTTCGGTCAACAATATCATAGCACCCCACTTGAACTTACGGAGGTAATGTCGATGTTAGACAATACTACACTCTCATGGCTCCAACTTCCTCGACGCATCTAACTTGCCTCTGTGGGGCTGTATCGGCACACGGTACCCTCCTATTGGACTTAGAGATTCCACTGTGTATAGGGATTTACCATTGTAACATTTACCGCCAGGTTACTGGTTCTCTAGGTTCCTCCTTCTCACCGCTCAATTTCTCTTCATCCACAGACATCCTCCCAAAACTTACAGAGTATCAACGCTCTCAGTTCTTCAGTGGTTAGTTCTACCCTACATGTGGTTACTACTGCTTTGTCCTTGATTATCGAAATAAGGAGTGGCACTGTCTCGGCAGAATCATCGAACAAAGCCTCTCTTCTAAAGTAAATAATGCTCCATGGCTAGAAGACACCATTAGGGTTTCTGGCCATGACTTCATCCTCGACACACTAGACGGTCGGTAGGTTTCCCTCTTACTCAACCTCAACGATCACTCTATCCCAACCCGGTTTGCGACACCCTTCTCATGGGCTCCAGTCTACCTAAATCTAAACTTAGGCAGACGTCGTTTTCGTAGCTATTGATTTTGAAAAGAAGATCGGGTTTCAAAAGTCTAGAAAGCTTAACTTGGCAGCACTACCTTAGATACTTGCGATATTGAAAAGGTCTGAGAAGCAATGAAAAAGCCGGACGAACTACATAGTAACAAGTTTTGACAAGTAGTAATTGTTGCTCTCACTTTCTCGACAGAATGGATCTTAATGAGAATACCATATATCAAATAAACTTGACCTTGTTTGCGCTATAACTGCTTTAGACATAAGTGACATGGCTGGCAACTTAATTAGTAGGCCCAAAAATAAGCCCATGGGATTAGAGAAGCTATCTATGGTTATTTAGGGTTGCCGTTTGAGGCAGATAACTTTTATAATGCTAGGAATGACGCAAACTGTTCGTTACGGGCAATGTTGCTTCTGGCAGTAAGAAAGGTGGAGCAGAGCTCCGATTATACTGATGGTAAAGAGTACCAAAGCTTGCAAATAGCATCTGTTTTAAAAAAAATTGCCTTCGCTCCTCTACCAGTTCCTTTACGACGCGACCAATGTGAGTTGCTTGGGATCACGACATATCTATTGCATATAAGTACGGCCTTGCAAAATACATGATTTTTTATGCACTACTAGGTAATCTCTCTATTGACCGGCACTTCGGAGCATTCTGCATAGCAATGTAAACGGGATACCCACTTTTTCTGAATGACCGTATGCCGCTCTAATAATTATATCCTGAAGCTAGTAGTTAAGTTAGGTTATCTCTACTCTAATATATGCTTCCTATGTGCAAAAATATTGCGCCAAATTACACTATATCCACGAGAATTTTTATGTAATCTCTTACTCAATAACTTTCCTTGAAATCATAAACCACCAAGTCCATAGAGATGCTTGAACCTCAATAGAATCGTGTGGTTTAATTTCCAAGGTACAGTACACTTTCGTGGCCATCATTGCCACGAGTACTGCTAAAAGGCTACCAGCCATCGAAGTCATTATGACGGTCTAGAACTGTTGTATAAGTCTCTAATTTCAATCAGCAGGTTTTCCGGACATATCCGAACAATGTATATAACTTGGAGGAAGCTTACCTGTGAAAGCGCATCCGACATGCCCCCTCTCCGAACTCATTGACTCTGAACACAATTTCTTTCCCATCTTCCCATCTTTTCATCATTCAGACCTTGGTTCTGGCAAACCAATCAAGTTCCCTGCGCAACCCTCTCTTAACCCAAATCCAAGATCCTAACGCCCAAATACCAATCCATACAAACAGCAATCCAAACGACAACCCATAAGCAGTATCAAACGGTAACCCCCAAGTCATACCAGCCAATGCTCCCGTAAAGATAATACACCCAAGCAACCACCAGAAATTAAGATCCCACAACAAGCGTCTAAAAACCGGCGAAGCATTCCATCTCACCCTTAACTCCTCTCTATACCCCCTCATCTGTCCCGCATCAACAGCCACAAAATCCTCCACGACATAGTAAACAAAAGGTTTACACAACTCCCCCACGGCACTCGAACTAACTCGACAAGGCAACCTAAACTCAAAAGCAGTAACCCCAGTCGTAACCGCAGCAAACCCCGTCAAGAAACCCGGCGTCATTAAAAACAACCATAAGATCGGTTCATCTAGACTCGTACTTATTACATAAGGTACAATCCCGATAACACAAGCGACTAAATACCACCAGAACAAAAAATCGAATCCCCATTTTGCCGTTTGGTTTAGGGGCGCGTAATCCGAGCGGTGTTTTACGAGGCGGTACCCTCGGAGTGGTAGCTCCATCATCTCACCTAGTCCGAGACATGCACATGAGAGTCCGAGGTTTACTTCTATGTCGATGTTGGTGGTGGATGAGAGGGCGTAGTAGATTGTACATGGCATTGCCAGGTCGAAGAATAGGAGGCCGAGCGTGCAGACTATTATGGAGGTCTTTTTGGTCCAGGGTGAGAAGGTGAGGGGTGGTGGTTGTTGTTGTCGTGGTTCGGGGATTTTTGGTTCATCTTCGGTTATGATTTGCGATGTTGCATTAGATTCTACTTCCATTATTTTCTTGTTTTTGCTAGCAAGTCATGGTCATTGGCTCGGTCATTGGCTCGTCCTCTGATTTTCGCTGTGGGCGAGACTTTTGTCGGGCGGGTAGTGTGTGCACAGCCCCCTAACTAAGACTTGAAAAGAGCTTGTAGGTAGTTGACGTATATTTTAGGCGGATTCCTAAGTCTTTGAAATGGGACTATTCATTCCTGTTTTCTTTTCAAGACTTGGCGAAATGCCCTTTTATTTACTTAAGGGGCAGCGAGTAAAACTGCGGGTTTTCCGGGAAGTTAAATAGATACGTCACAGTCGTACGTACCAATCGTCTGAAGCTAAAGTCTCACAGACTTCGGCTGCTTCGGCGACTATATAAAGGCGAAATGCAGGGAATCTGAAGCGACTGTCCTGGCTCGCATAATTCACAATGGATTTTCTACCGGTAGTTGTCTGTGCATAAACCAATTTCTAAGCAAATGATCCTAACCCATAACTTGATGTTCGTTGGCTTTATTCCACAAAGCTGTGTATCCGCAGTGACGAGCTGTTATCTTAAATAGGACAATTGGAACCTAAGAAATTGATGAAATACAAAACCGAACGAGATACTTACCTGACTATCTTCACCAGTAAGGAGACGTTACATATACCTCTTTCCAGCGAAAAATGTCACAATTCAACAATATGTAAATTCTATTCAACAAATCTTCTCATATCTAACTAAGAAAATAGTATACAATGTTCTCCCTGATCTTCCTAACCCTAGCCACCGCCATTGCTCCCTCATAGTCAACCACAACGGTTCTTGAATTGTTGAAAATACTAATTCGACTGTTGAGACTTCTAGATATAACTTCAAATTTCGAGATCTACTCCAGTTTCTTCTTATTCATCCAGGCATTAAATAATTGCAATGCTTCCACAGGCTTATCCCAAGGAACCATGTGACCAGCACCGTCAACCCTAGCATATCTCAACAGACCACTTTCCCACCACAACCCACCGCTCCAGACCTGCTTGTTATTCTCCTGTTGATAACGGAAATCAGGCAGGCCCTTCCATTCCAGCGATCCAAAGACTCGTTCATTTCCTACGAAATTACAAATCCAGTCATAAGTTCCGACATAGATGAGAACCCGAATTCCAGAATGAAGCAGAGCAGCAACGTAAGGTCGTGTATCGATGATAAAATCATTGACCTTTTCGAACTCTCGTCCAACCTTATTGCTACATCCTTCGAATTCTGGGGCCTTTTTGTCGACTCCGAAGGCTTGGCGGACCTTGTCGGTTCGTAAGAACTTAGTGATTGAATTCATGATTGGGTAACATAAGTATCCATCGCACGGTTTGCTAATATCGTAATAATTCCGTCCAGATTCGAAGTACGGCCTTTCGAGCTCCTCTCCGCAATATGAGGATGAAGCGCTACAGATAAGGGGATCGGGGTAATCGTGGCAGGCTGACATTAAATATTCGCATCTTCCAACAGCGGCGGACATTTTTTCGCAGACAGTTGAGTTGAGAAGTGGGCCAATGCCTGTAACGTTCGTGCATGGAATATCGTAATATGAGCTCGCTTGTTTAGTATCACTGAAGATACCGTTTCCAATCAGAACAGACTCGAGTGGGATCTGCTCGTCAAGCGTAGAAATCTTATTCATATTACTGATGTGTTCCGCAAAGACCGGAATGTAGTGGCCTCCGTAACTCTCTCCGGCAATTGAGAATGGTAGCGACTTCGATTCTGGAAATGCTTTGTACCACAGTTTCATAAAAGCATAGACATCCTCACTTGCTGCAAAGGTACCTCCTTGTCCACCATGAAATGAATCGTTTGTGGAGTAAGAGAAACCGACACCGATGGGCTGGTCCAAGAAAAATATGTTGGCTTCGTTGATCCAGCTGTTAGGATTCTCTCTGGCTGACTCTCCTCCTTCATTCACGGTACACGGTCCCAGTTCCATAAACAGACCTGTCATGCTTGAGCAACCGGGTCCACCGTTTAGCCACAAAACCAGTGGATCCACCGATGGATTGGAACGTGACTCGAAGTATGCAAAGTAGAAATGCTTAGAGCCGGAATTAAGGTATCCTGTATATCCTGAGGTTGCTCCCGGACAGACATCTGCTAATGTAGGGCCATCGCTTCTGGATGAGAGATCATTGGAATTGTGCGCCGTGATTGTCAAACTATGCTCTGGATGAGATTCATGTGTGAGAATCCTGACCGAGGGCCCTAAGGGTTCTTCTGTAAATGGAACCTGAGGGGTTAGGGAAGCCGACGTGCCTATAGCAACGAAGGCTGTCGTAATAGCAGTCCAAACCGCCGTATTGAGCATTTTGTCATATGATATAAATGTCGTTGTCCAAGACTGCTAAAGTTGTATTTCCTTAAAGAAAGAAGAGGTTGGGAAGTCTTGGGCCGCGATAAGAACTGCTGACTAAAGTACTAAGCGACCGTCATGGACATCCGAGTAAAGCACATGACAACAGCCTGACAGGAAGACAAAGGACTTTATCTGCGCCCACCAATTGGGTGGAGATACTCATATATGTAGTGTAATAGAAGGACGTGATATTTAATGTGCTTATATGTCCGTTAAAGTGTCAATGAGATTAGTCACGTGACTATACAATCACTATCTATCATTCTGGCTTTACTTTACCTATCATAACAAATTTCTTGCATGAATCACTTGTGCTGTTCTTCCCTATATCACTAGAGCTATTGGTCCGCAAGAATAGACCAGGATTATACATTTTCAGACTGTCCCGTTCATAAGCGTTCTAAATTCCAACTGAGTTACTATTCTGCAATGAGAAGAGCTTGCTCGGTGTGGGATTTGTAAGTCAGTTTTGGTCTATTCCACAATGGTAATTAAGTTCGAGCTTAGAATACTTACACTGTACCTTCGTAGTCTATCTTCTTATATGATACAGGCATGGAAACGATAAATCCACTTATCATCCTTTAAAACAACGTCCCAACTCTTTTTTATAATCCTAAAGGAGCTCCCTGGTTGTAATATTCATCATGGGGAGTTTCTCTCCACCAATCCAAGATTAGAATATGATGCTATACTTTGCCAATTGATGACCAGTTATCTACTCAAGGCGTTCCCTAATGTAAATCAGCCGGGTGGAGTGCATTCTATCTCAGCTCTAGCTCATTTGCATAACCAAATAGGATAGGCAACCAAAAGAGAAGTCGCTAGTTCAACACTCAACGAGCATGATGGTGAAGAGCTGCGACAGCGATCTTTGTAAGCTGATAAGCGATGTAATTAGTGTGACTTGGCAACATGCAGTCGCAAAGCCTCAGGGGCGCACTTCTCTTGTCTGCGTTTACTAGCGAAGCTGTCTCTATTAAATATTTGAAATTTCGGAGTAAGAGCGCCGTATAAATATAGTTAAAAGCACATCATACCCACTACTTCACTTCTTCAGAACAGGACGCAACTACGATGGCATTTAATGATGCAAAAGCAGAAAATTGCAGTTACTATACTAAGTTACGGGCGAATCGTGATACATCTAGTACTGGAGTAAGTAGGACTCTTGCACAATGATTTTGAGAATTAATCATGTGCTCATGTCTTGGTTAGCTTTCTGTCGACAGTATAGTTTCTATGTTGTCCAACACGACATCAATGTAAAGCGATTAGTCGCTGTAGCAACCCTTCACTACGACCGCTTTGCTTTTACCTTAGGAGGTGCTCAGGTATTATTCACAATTTCAGTAATCTGCAGATTGTGGTCTGTCCGCAATGGCATATCTCTCCAAAATAATATTTACGGTGCCAACCCCCATCTTTAATGGTATATACTGTACCACTAGATAAGGAAGCTCTGGGTGAACTTCGGCATGTCGCTTCGCGCCCGTGGCCTGGCCAAAATGACCCATACATAGATAAGCGAGCTGGATGAAGCAGTGATACCGGACGCTACTCGTGCTCTTGATTAGAATGCCATATCGATACACTGATACGAAGTACTCGTATCTGATTCTCTGTCTTCTTCGGCCCCGAAGTTCGATATCGACTATATGATAGATAAGGTGTAGTAATCCTCAGCACAGATCGCCGGGGCTCGCCCACCTTATTATTTCCGATATCTTGAGATATGGGTTAGTATAATACAGAGTTTAAGAACAAGAGAGATTATTGTCAGTCTTCTCCGTTCCTGCATCACGACGAAATATCCAAAATGAAGTTCTCTTTCAATCCGGGAAAGGATACTGAGGTGGTACTAACTTCGACTGCTCTTGAAGCTGGGACTGAGTTACACACTTCCGCCGATGAAGCAGCCACACGAGTCCCCGGCTCAGCACTGGTAAGTTTTTTTGAACTACGGAGAATTCGACCTAGAGCGAAGTATATCATGACTAACAAATACCACCACCAGGTTCCACGAAGCTATAATGTCTGTGGTCTCAAACTCTTATCATATACCCATCCACGCATCCAAACAGCAATGCTAGGAATGGTGGTTTTTCTAACAGTTGGCATGTACCATGTAATGAGTGCCTTGGGAGGGGCTGGACAACAAACAGCTTACCTAGCCGACATGGCCAGTATAACACTCTACACGGTCTTCGCAGCATTCGCTCTAATAGCACCGGCATTTCTAAACTACTTCGGTATTCGCATCACCCTGTTCTTTGGTGGTCTAGGATATGCTGCATATGCTGCAAGTCTGTGGTGTTATAATCATACCCACAATGAACCTTTTGTTATTTTTGGGGGTGCTTTGAATGGGCTTTCGGCTGCTTTTCTTTGGACTGCTGAAAGGACTGGGATTACGGCTTATGCTACTGAAGATAAGAAGGGCACCTATGTTGCGATCTTTTGGACTGTTTATCAGATTGGTACCGTTGTTGGGTCGAGTATTCCAGTCGGTCAAAATTGGAATTCGAGGACAGGCAATAGTTCGACGGTTACGGATGGAACTTATATTGGGCTTTTCATCATGATGGTCCTGGGCGCTTGTACGGCACTATTGCTCTGGCCCATGCACAAACTTGTGCGAGAAGATGGAACGAGAGTTGCATTACCATCGCAGCTATCTTTCAAAGAACAGGTCATTACCTGCTGGCTAGTTCTGAAGAAAAACCGATGGATCGTTCTCGTCTGGCCATATTCTTTCGGCTATTACTATTATAATGTCTACCAAAACAATCGATTCAACTCACCTACCTTCACTGTTCGCGGGAGATCACTGAACGCGTTTTTGTCTGGCGTTATTCAAGTCTTTTCCGGTTGGACCATGGCTCTCATCACCGACAAGCTTCCCATGAAACGACGGAATCGCGCGTACGCTGGGATTGCCTTTGTTTTCATCCTTTGCAATGCTGTGTGGATCGGCGGATATTTTGCAATGGTAGAGACGGTAACTGGACTTCCCGAGTCTGAAAGAATCGATGTCTTCGACTCAGGCTACGGAGTCCGTGCATTCCTATACGTAATTTATGGATACATGGATGGATGTACCGGCACATTTCTCCTATGGTTCTTCGGAGCGTTATCAAATGATCCAAAGGTCCTATCGGTATTCATCTCCATGTTTACTTTCTGGTCGTCGGCTTCTTACATTATCGCTTATGCGTTGGATTACTATGATATCTCCACACCTTTTATGTTCGGAAGTAGCTGGTTTGTACAGGCTATTGGCCCCGTCTTCTTGATCCCAATTGTTATATACTGGATGAAGGAAACCAATGTAATTGTTTTGGATGCTGTGGTCGTAGAAGGTCATGCTCCAGAGGGATCGGGGCAGGAGATCAAGAAAAGTTTGGATGTTGCTGTAAAGGGGGAGAAGTAGATCTGTCAGGTCCATTTGAAACATACAATTCAAATCTATTTTTAATTTTGGAAGACAAAAGCTCCTAGAGAAAGCAATTGTGGATCTCGCTATAAGTAGTGCAACTTGGATTATCATCTAACCAGAATCTCCAGTCTTGGCACATTCATGGCATTCGCATATCAAGCGAGCAGTATCACAAAACACCGCATGCTTGAAAACTTCCTAAACTCTAGTCTGCGCTTTGACGGGAATAGGTATATTACGCTAGTAGATAGGAACCAAGAGATCGCTAAGGAACTCTAATTTTTCGCCCTACAACGTCTCGCGGGTTCCAACCTTCTTTTCTGTCGTGCCTCCTTCCAGGAAGCATAACCTACTTTTAGACTATTATTATACAATTATGATAGTATACAGCCAAATTATATAATTATAACATCCCTACTTCACACACCGCACAGACATTGCCTTATAATAACATTCGAGGCTCGGACCCGACGAATGTGCCGATAGAGGCGAGGGAAGTAACTAACGCCCGACGACTCTACCTACACTATTATGCCGGAGGCGAGGGAGGTAGCCAACTGGCCTCGCTTACGGCCCATCCCCTCGCTAAGACTGCAGAATACGTCCGGGCCGAACATAAAGAGTAAAGCGCAAGATATGCTTTCAAATATCAAGCAGGTTCAATATTTATTACTCTCGCGACATTAGATGGTCAGCTCAGGTTACAAATATTTGGTGGAGTAAAAAGAGGGTCAAGAAATCATTATAAGAATGGACTACTTACTAGCTAGAAACAATGCTATCATCACATCTCAGATTCTACAACTTCGTCCTCGTCGTATTCAACCTTCCCCATTTCAAAAACCATTGAAGCACATCCTCTTTTTTGAGCGAAAATGGCACCAATCCTGACAATCACAGGAGCAACCGGTACACAAGGAGGTTCCGTCATCGAAGCAGCTTTGAAGGATGGTACCTACAAAGTCCGAGGAGTGACGCGTAATGTCTCGAGTCCTTCAGCAAAGGAACTCAGCGCCAGAGGAGTCGAGATGGTATCGGCTGATTTCAATGATGAAGAATCATTGGTAAAAGCACTCCAGGTACGTACATTCGTCAATACAAACTTTCCTCTCTCCCTACTCTCGCGGTACGAACACGGTATGTTATATAGTAAAGTTGCTGAGAGGTTTTAGGGCTCCTCAGCAATCTTCGCAGTAACAGATTTCTTCGCCCCGTTTGCGACACACACTCCAGAAGAAACCATCCAAATAGAATCCCAACAGGGAATCAACCTCGCAAAAGCAGCTTCCAAGACGCTTACCTTGGAACATTATATCTGGAGTACACTTCCAGATAACAAAGGGATTTCAAATGGGAAATGCTCTGTTCCTCATTTCGAAAGCAAGTTCGCCGTTGATGAATTCATTAAGAATAATTTGGAGGATTTGCATAAGAAGACTACTTATCTATGGGCTTCTTTCTATGCAACCAATATTGCGTCTCCTATGTTTCAGCCTAATTTTGTGGTAAGTCTTCTTCTTTGCGCGGATATTATCTCACGCTTCATATACGATGGTGGATTATAAGGAGGGAAATCGTGGGTTTAAGTTATATTTAGCTAATGTTCTCTCTCTCTTGTATCTAGGCAACCACAGGAAAATACATCCAACACATGCCAGTATCCCCATCAACACCGATAACAACCCTCGGCAGCACCAAAGAAAACCTAGGACACTACGCCCTCGCCACCTTCAAGCAACCAAAACTCACCCTGCCATCCAAATACGTGCTAGCAGCAACCGAAACGATGACGGCTGACGACATGTTAAAGGTCTGGAGTCAGGTTACGGGAAAACCAGCATTGTATCTGAATGTTTCTCCTGAGCAATATGATAGTATGTGGCCAAAGTGGGGTAAGGAGATTAGTCTTATGCTTGAGTTTTGGGAGGTTGCAAAAGAGAAGAGTTGGGGTAGGGAGGGTCTGCTGACTAGTGAGGATTTGGGGGTTACAGAGAAGCTTGTTGGACTTGAGAGTGTCTTCAAAAGCTTGGACTGGAGCAAATTGTGATTTTGGAGCTAGTTGGTCGATTAGTTGTTGAGATAGTTGAAGCTTGAAATTTGCTGTCATTACCTGTGTTACCATGAGAGAGTCTTCTGCTATTCTCTCTCCAAAATACAGTCAGAGTTTCATCTATCGTTCCGTGCTTGTAAATAAGTTAATTGTTGGTTACGATCATTGCAATACCATTGTCATCCTATGTTGAAAAACGCCCTAAATCTGGAATCCCTTGATAGGCAGGATTGCGAGGTTCAAGAGATAGATCTACAAGCAGCTACGAACCATTTAAGGCTAGAATAGGAGAAATACATTCAAACTACGTACAATTTCGTTTCTCTAATGAGCGTGACTTCGCTTCTTGTATACAGCGGAGGAGCTTTGAGTAGATATTTCTGCTTGAACTTCACTCCCTATTAGAGTAAGAGCACCATAGAACATACTGAACAAATGTCTGATGGCTGCACATGTTCACAAGAATTTGTGAATTCAAACCAGCACCACAACTGTAGATACATTGTAAAGTTCAGATATTTTACCAGTAATCTTCTCCAGCTGGATAAATACTACTATGTTCGCCGGACCCAGGAAATGAGGACAGCAAAGCGCTCCAATCCTCGCTATACAGATTTACAAAGCTCATATCGTCGGTTAGAATTCCGGTGTCTAGAGCATCATGCAACTCAGCGTCTTCAGCGGGTCGTTGAATTCCATCTGTAACGGAGACTGACGGCAGTTTACCAGTGAACTCCCTCACCTCTGAAACTACCGCCGGAAGCGCTTCTTTAGTCGAAAAGCTCTTGGATGCTCTTTCCATCACTGTACGGGCGATGCTGGCGATCTCTCTTGTGAAAGAAATTGATAACTGCGGTGCTACCAGCTCCAAACGACTAAAATGGCCTGTTCCTATATCCATAAGCGCAACATATGCCCTGACACCTTCTTGACAAGGATGCTGCAGGACATGTATGAACAGTTTGATCATGCTGATAAGAGGATAATAGACTGCCAGCCTGTCATTTGAGAAATGTCAGAGTCCTGTTTGAAATTAAAGGATACACGTAACTGACCATGCAGGTGTTGCAGCAGAGAGCTCAATGTAATTGGTGCTTAGAATGATGCTTCGAGCACTTTCAATTGCATGAGTAGCGCTAATTTCAATCTGGTCCCTTATGGCTGAGGACTGAACATTATTGTATACGGTTTTGTTCCACGGCGACGTAAAGACAGAATGAATATCCATTAGGCTACCAGCATATGAATAGCGGATATACAACACGTCGTCTTTTGTTAACCCAGCGGGCAAATGATGGGGAATAAAAGCTGCGGTCGGTTGCAACTCGAATGGTAGAGAGTGGCGCCACTCCTCAAGCTTCTGATGCATTTCTCGTGCTATTTTCATAAGTTCGCCTAGTGGCTGGCGAAGTGCCGTCGCTGTAGCGAGATTCCTAATTATAAGTGAGGATAATTTGGCATGCTCTACTACGTGGATGAAAAACTTCAAATTAATACTAGTTCCTTTGGGTGGCGATGTCGGTAAGGCGCAACTAACATCAAGGTCGTCAATAACCTACCATAGTTAATTAAAAGCTTTTTTTATGCACATTGGATACCTACAGAAGGACGACCAGAACGTGAGGAAATATGCTTTTCGTATGCATAGATGCCCCAGAACAACCAATTTCGCCGCTGGACTTCTTCGTGGGACAAGTTCCAGATTGATGAAGGCTGTCTATGAAGTCCTTTAGACTGTGCTAGTCGAACTGCAGAAGAACAAAGCATGTACTCAATGCCTGGAGCCCCGATTCCCTCGACGTAATGACTCTAGAAAAGAATTAATCAATTGAGACTCAGATATTGGGGGCTTTTACCTACCATTGCAGCCAAAGCTTCAACGGCCATAAGTCCAGTAGCGGAAAAAAGAAGCTCGGTTAATACAGACAGAGCTTTTTCGAAATACTTCCAGGCACAAGCTTGGATATCGAGAACCGATGAAGTGCTCTTTGACATCTCAATTCGGCACCCGGATGCATATATCGTATTCCTTAACGCGAACCATGCAGGATCTGAAATAGTGTTGTTACCTGGCATGAAATGTAGCTTCAGCCTGTTTTCAAAGGCGGGTCGAGAGATGATACCAAGCCTAGCCTCAAAACTATTCTCAAAATATGCTGCAAGTAGCATTTAGTGGAAGCAAGCATCTCACGATTGGTTGTAGCAAACCTCGAGAGAATTTCCATGCTGTTTCGCTGTCGGGTTCAACAATCAAATCTTGAGAAATCTTAGGGCAAGATGTAAGATGATGGCTCAATAGCGTAGATAGCCCTTTAGCAACTTCCTGAAACCCGGGAAGCTGTGTTGTTGAGGAAACCCAATCGATGCCAGGTAGGGAGCATATCGATAGAAATGAAGATGGCCCTACGAGATTCAGCACTACCTAAAAATAGCTCTTGTAATATACACACCATGGTATTGCCAGTTTGGCTGGACAAATCAGCGGCTAGACATTCAATAAGACACGCCAAGGGAAGGATACATACGTTTTCCTGAACATCCCAATTCTCGCAATTAGTGGACACATTCACATCAGTGCAGCTTGGTAGTGTACTCGTGCAGTTTGGGTTCGCCCATTTCTCTGTGGAAGTATCTGTTCCAGACGTCGTAGCCTCCAGGATACTGTCATTACTTTGTGACAGAATGGTAGCATTATCAAGAGGCTGTGTGGAAGCTACAGGGGGATTAGGCACTCCTGTAGACAAGGTGGAAACCCCGCCGAGTTGTGCTTCTTGAAAACTATTGAGTTGTGGATGTTTGGCTATTGTGTCCGCGACGCGTCTTTCGATGTGCCCACTGGGTCCTCGTGGTCTTCTCCGGGATCTGACTGTTGCATATTCGCAAGACTCGCTCCGGTCCTCAACCCAATTAGCAATAGCAACTCTGCATATCTATAGAGGAAGCTTACAACGCAATTTGCACACGGATGAGAGCCCCCGCCTAACCTTCTTCGTCAACATTTGTGAAATCTATAGATGGCGTTAGGATGGTCAACCCCTACAGCGAACCTTTCTAAGTCTACATGGCATACAGGCTTTCTGCAATCGAGTATGTGAGGTTGCCATGTTCAAGTGGCTGAGAATGTGTTAAAAGGTGGAAGCATGAATGTGGATGCGGCTTTCCAGGTTGTTTTTGAGCCAAAGTAGCTCTCCGCATACGAAAAAACCGGCGGATTTGAGGCCCACTCCTCCCTACTAAAACACTTACAAAAACACCTAATAAAATTCAATAAAAATCTAACAAAATTATATTTTATTGATTCGAAATGTCTCTGACTATACTCACAAAATTTTAGCAAAATATATCTAATGGTTATTTAGTTAATTAATTATTCACTTAATGTGGCCCGTGCGCAAACCCGCCCGTTTTTTCGTACGTACACGGTACCGAAGTTGCAGGAACGTGACCCAACTACCTCAGGCACCTACCTACCTATCCAAAATTCATTGTAGCGAAGTTATAACTTGGGTATCATATTCTCATTTTGTTCATTATCTGTAACGAATCCCTTTCTCCTCGGATTCTCTGTCGGACCTCAACATACAAAAGTCGACACGATCCAAAGAATGGCACATACCCAACTTAAATTAGATCATGATCAATACTTTCCCTCCTGAATAAGATCGAATCCATTACACCTCACTGCGATTCTCAACTCCTCTTGCCGTAGACTTTTCGGCAACGGCAACGTCGTCACGATCACTAACTGCGGGATCAATGACTGCGCGTCTGGCAAGTGCATGCTCAATTGTTTCGTGGCCAGCCGCAACTGCCATATCTTCATCGTCCCTAACCTCGAAAGATCGTCTCAAATACTCGGGACCGACAAAGGTTAAAACGATGACATAAACGTAGACGCAGCCCATGAAAATGCAGATGACTTTGCCGTATTCGTAACGTTCCGTTTTGCCCTTTGGGGGTAGAGGAAAGCGAGAACCGAGGGTTGATTCTATTGTTGAGGAAGCTGAAGACGCCAGATTGCCAAGTTGGTATGCAGTACCGACTACAAACGTACGGAAACTACCGGGTGAGAGTTCCATCAAGTGGATTGGGATAACGCCCCAAGCTCCTTGAACACAGAATTGCTCAAAAAATGCAGCAGCGATGACGGCAGAACTAGACGTGAACGTATATGGATATAAGAGTGCTCCGCCGATGACGCAGATGAAGATTATTGAGAAACGACGACCGAAGATTTGGGAACAGTAGCCGATAGTGGTCCCGCCAGTCATAGCACCTAGGTTTGCTACGACTTGAATAACAGTGACGGCATTGGCGCTTTTATTGTATTGGTTTTTTAACATTGTTGGATAAAGATCTTGTGATCCGTGGGACTATTCATTTGTTAGAAATGGTTCACTTTTAGAAGCTGGAGAACCGACCATAAAGTTGAAGCCAGCCATGAGAAGCACCAAGTACGTCAAAAGCAGCCAATGTCTCTTGAGTGCTACCTTGCCTTCCGCAACGAAGGTCTTTCCGATATTTCCCTTCTCATTTCTAACCAATACGCGTTCCTTATACGCATCAGTTTCTGGCAGGCAGAGACGGAAGGCGATGATCAAGACGGGTGGGCAAGCTCCGAACCAGAAAAGAGGTCTCCATCCGTGGGATGTGGTACCAACAAGGGCCCTGGAAAATACGGTTGCAAGAAGATAACCAAAAGCATACTAGTAACAGTTTAGCAACAAATTTACCATAGTTTCTTCAATTGACTTACACCTTGTTGAAGAATACCAGAAATTATACCACGTGCTTCCTCCGGACAATCTTCAAGCGCAGTTGCTGCAGCATTTCCATACAAACCACCCATGGCAATTCCAAACAGCGCGCGGCATGCCAGAAATTGCTTGTAAGTCTGCGTAAAGCCAGTCCCCTAGTTGCGTTAGCAAGGCGCAAGTATGCCGGGAGATTCAACGTACCAATTCTAATACGATGAACAGAATATTGTTGACGACAAAAGGCCACTTCCTCCCATAACGATCGGCAGCAAGCCCAAAAATAATGGAACCGACAGACCGCAACATCAAAACCAACGTGATACCCCAGGTGATTTGTGTATTCGTCTTATCAAAAGTTTCAGCGAGTTCGCTGACTGTCAGAGAAACAGTGAAGAAGTCGAAAGCATCCCAAGTCTAGAAAACCATCAGCTACTACTTTTGAGGATATATTCTATTACTTACCCAGCCGAGGAACCCAACCGCAAAGAACAGCCATTGTTTCAAAGTAAGCATTCGCAGAAGGGTGATTGGATTCGGCGCCTGATGCATCGGAGGCTTCAAGGTCGATAAACGAGTCCGCGCATACTCGCTTGCGCTCATTTCCACTGGATTGTGAGACTCATGGAGAGGGACGTTGCCGCTAGTCTCATTGTGTACTGGAGCTGCGCCGACTCCTTTGTCCTCGGGATAATGTTCAGCCATAATGGCTTCGAATTGACCAGTCTATTGGGCTTTCGGGTACTGAGGACAATTAGGGTCTTAGGAAGATATAATACGGAGCAAAAATAGTAAAGTGACTAGGTCACGGTCGCGGGGCGAAGAGGAAATGATATATATGATGTATGCTTACCTTTTGTTTTTTTTGGCCTTCTGAACTGACGATGACCACGGCAGATGTAGGAAAGAAGCAGAGAAGCAAGTCCTAAATTGCTGAGGAAGGCACGACTACTTATGCTTCATCGGGCCTTTTCGTGGGTGCTGGCTGCTAGGGTTGGATCTTTGGCAGTGGGGGAAAGAGCCTGCGGGGATGAGAGCTCTGTTTGCAACAGAAGCTTCCTTGACTGACTTTGAGCACACCCCCCCCAGCTGGCGTCGGCTTCCGATACTATTTACTACTGCACTGTAGTGTAGGCCTAGCATCGGCGGATGATGATCTTAGCATGGTGTAACACTGAATGAGGGTAGCAAATCCGAGCGGAATCCGTAGTCATAGCCCTTTGTAAGGTGGGAGCTCGAAGAGAAGCCAGTCAAAAGCCTGGAGCATCCTGTACGTACTACCGCTTTTTGGCGGTTTTCGTCCATGGGAACAAGCATTGGGCCAGTAAGATAGCGGTGAAATCCGGAGGGCCCCCAGTCGACTCCAGTCGAATTCCTTTGAGATCCTTGACCAGAGGTAAGCCTTCTTGGTCGCCAAGCCAATGAAATCAAGCATTGCTCCGGAGACCCTTGCATTGCGGAGTCGACAAAATTCCCCAGAGCAACCTAGAGCTTATGTGGGGGGATTTAAGCATCTGTCAGCCTATTGGCACAGGCACTGTTACCACAAATCATGAAAAAAACTTCATTGTTCTCAACACTAAATATGTTGTACAGTAGTCATCATAGAATAATGGCTTGGTCCTCCTGATCAACTAAATCAAACGTTGGACTTCCAGAATGTCAAATCTCCGATGTGCGATATCGACCGACGTTACAGTTACTTTTGCCCACCGCATGCTGTGGTCGGTGTTTCCGACCTGAAAATAGTAATAATTGTCATCTCAGGTGATATGATATTGATCCCAGAAACCAACTAAATATATTTCACCGTCGCATTGGAAGTTGGGAAACCTTGGCGCATACAGCCAAGGCATTGGGTTTTAATGATCTTGCAACCCCTAGCCCTTTCACCCAACAAAAAAATCAATGTTCATTGACTTTTCCTGAGTGGAAAGCTTTAGCACGACCCGACCCACGCCGATCTCCCCTGTTCTCTCCGCGAATTTCCGTTCCATCATCGTAATTTTTCTGGGGTACCTGAATGCAAGAAAGCTTAAAATCATACTAATGTCGAATACGAAAAGATATACACTTGAGGAAGGTTTGATGGTGTTAACTAACTGACGCTAATTTTCATGATGCGTCTTGCATCCAGAATCTAGAAGAAAAGATGGTTGTTGTGTCTCGCATTCATTTTACTCAAGTATGGCAATCAGCCATTAAGGACCAGCTATATCCAACCTCCAGCTTGGCTGAATGAGTTATTGAAGGCTGAGTGCAGTTCAGCTTTTCTCGATCTGTCTTGTACAAACGGCATCTTGCATACGCTGTAATGTTCACTCTTGGCGAGTCTAGTTAGGGGGCGATCTGGGCGCTGTCAATGCCACAGTATAAACAAAGCATTGTGCTGTGAAATGGAGCCTTGAACACCCGTCATTGGCAAAAGGTTATCGGAAGAAAGACTAAGCTCAGCCTTAGGAACGGTAATAAAGGGCAGGGGAACATGATAGGCCAATTGAATGGAGTGTGAGCTAGGAGGATAATGTGTTGTGATGGTTTGGCAGAGTTGCCTTACTATCATGTACAAAATGAAATAGGTAAATGGAATGCTTCGAAAACTACATGCTATCATATATTTTCAAACAATAATAATCTTTAAACAACGAGGGCTATCAAATCCACCCACCCGCCTTCATCTTTTCTGCCGTCCAAATCTCCAGCCTCTTCCTCTCTTCAGTATCATTTGCAGAAGAACTCGGCTGATTGATGTTCGTATTGTGGTCAAAGTATGACTCGTTCATCTCTCCTTTAAACTCACCGACTAAGCTTGAAATGCGCCCCCAAACGTCGTCAACCCAGGATCTATCCCAAGACAATTTCCAAGACGCTTGGTCTCGATTCTTCTCGTTGAGCTGCCTAGCGATAAATCCCGTGCAAACTTGCCGTCTAGATCTCTCGATCACTAGCTTTAGCACTAGCGCTACAGGGACCATATTTCTCATTGAGGTTCTTTGCATGTATAACATTTGCTAGTTTGCTAAGGCCATAGCGTCCGAAAGGACCCGCGTTCTTGACGTCTTCTTCTCTGTAAGGCATGCCCCCTTCGTCCCAATAGTCTTGTGGCCTTCACCCGATACGCTAGCGACTCGAACAGTGCCCGGCTCAGTTCGCAACTTCGCGCAGTTGCGAGGACGGTAGAGAGAAGATGTGTCGCTAACACCTAGTATGAAAGGTAATTGACTTACATTTAACTTTCGAATCCATCTTGGGTGATTTCATACGGAACTTCCCTGTACGTGCTTTTCCTATCTCTTGAAAGCCTCTGTCGCAGAAACAACGCTGGAAAGAAAAGTGTGGTCAAGGATAAGGATGTGGAAGTCTACTTGCGGGCGTGACTCTCCTATCTTTACAAGTACTTCCCCAGCTTTTTCAAAACTCCTTGCACCTATTATACACGTGCATTATTTGCAGCCAGGCTGAGGCTGGCCGCATCGCCAATACTGGTGTTGCCGCCTGTGACAAAGAATATGAGGCCTTAGAGGGATGGAAGATCGGAGGGGTTGAACATTTGGTAATGATAGGTTGTGATCTTTAAGAGGATCACGGCGGTTGGCCTATAATTATATTTAGTAAATCGCTACAATCTGAATAAGAGTCGAACGGACAAACAATATGGCAATATATCATTTCCTTTGCGATATAGGCATTGTGATATGACAATTGCTATATTGTCACAAGATGATATGATATAAAAAGCACCATATTATAGCATATGATATCATATGAGAGTGCTTATATTGCCAATATATTGTCATATTGCGATATGGTTTCCTAGATATTAGTAATATTATATACTAGGCCTCTGATTGGTTAGAATTATCTAAGCGAGCTATCGTGTGGAGGGCTTAGTCACATGACTACAAAGACAGGTCAAACATTTGTTCCAGTTAGCTACCTATATGCTACCCTAGCAGTGAACTAAAAAAAATCCCATTGTAGCTTATTATTACCTATAACGTTAATATTCTTAAAAGTGTGGATATAGATCAGACTAAGGCAGAAGAAATTATAGAGGATAAGATAATTAATATAGAGTCGGTTTAGAATTGCTTAAGGTCATGTGACAATATTGTTTATATTATCAATATTGCAATATTA
>JAJONI010000695.1:0-19549 GCA_022190145.1 Pezicula rhizophila
CTTTCAAAATTATAGGCACATGTATAGAATAAAGTTGTTATTGAGACAGAATTTGTAAGATCTCCAGATTTTATTTAGTAAGAGATCAGGATGTTAAATCCCAGCTAAGTTTGTCCAGTATTTGCAGCAGATGTGGTAGTGATATTTTGTCTGAGCGTTCAAGAAATAGCGGTTTGATAGAATGAAGTTGAGAAAAGAGTCAGAGCGAAAGTATAAAGAGAAGCATGGGGTTCAAAGTTTACATCAAGGACTCCCTAAGAGCTTGCTTCTTTATTTCGATACTCTAAATGTTTGGATTGTTTGGCCATCTTCAAGATGGAGAAAATCTTGTGAGCCAGTATCTTCGGCAATAATCGGTGGCTTGGTGGCCGTGGCCGATACTGTGTAAATCAGCAGTGCCACCCCCCCCCCTACCCCCACTCTAACGCACAAGCGGAAATAAAGACATTATGCAACAAAGAATACGGAGTACGTCGTACTTCGTACTTTCTCTTTCTCACAAGGACTGCAGTTTCAGATACACAAAAAGCGATATCTTGTCCTTGAGGACAAATCCATCAATATGGTGGTGGGAGACATTTATAACCAAAGGCCAAAAAAGAAAAGAGAAGAAAAGAAATCCAACGCCGTAGCCAGGAAGTGCAAAAGGATAATGATCAGGCTGGGGCTCGATCCCAGGACCTTCTCGGTATTATGTGTTAACAATGTTAACGAGATGTGATAACCAACTACACCACCCGACCATGTTTGTTTTGTTTGTTGATATGGATATGGCTATCTATATACTTCTAAGAAAGATGGAGGGGTACCAAAACCTTGAAGTTTATAGATACTTCAGGTCTCCAATTCAATCGATAAGCGACCAATCAAGCCATTAGAATTTCTATCTCCGATTCTACTTTCTCCCTCTGTCTCATATTTTGCTTCTCCCAATCTGCTGGTTCCCAGCCCCCCCTTTATTAAGCGAGGTTGCCACTGCTTCGTAAGAGCCTGGTGGACGGGTCGCAACACGTCCATTTATTTCAAGCGAGCAAGTACAAGTCAATCTCGTTACTACTTACTAACTACCTTCAGCAATAACCCTGATCTCAAAAGAGAGCGAATACGATGGTTCATTGTGATAGGGTCTTACAGTACCTACAATGAGGAAATCGAAGCCCCCCCGCCTCCCCCCAGCTTGGTACGGGTAGTTATCGGTGATTATTACTGTTGGTAATCAGACTGCAGCAGCTGCGAGCCCCCCCAGCGAAACTCTAAAAAGAAGATTTCTCAATCCATGACCGGCGTTCTGGATATTATTACTGTATTTCGCGGGTATTATTATTTTTATTATTTTTATTATTATTGACCGTTGACATGCCTCTGGAACGTCTTCGGCTTCTCATCGGCACGGGCCGGGCGGTTTGTCTGACTGCCAGCAGTCCGATAGTTGAGATGCCAATGAAACAATGAAACTGTTCCTGGTCGGTTATGTGTGGGAAGAATTCCACTTTCTACGAACCACAAGAAAAAAGAAAAGGGGAGGGAGGGAGGAGCTGCGAGTGCATTCATTCATTCATTATATTATTTATTTACCAGTTCTGGCTGTGACTTCTTCGCTTCTTTTATATCCATCCACCTTCTGACCAGATCTAGTGACTGCATGATCAATCCATAGGTACCTATGATCCTATGAGTACTGGTGACGCAAGACTTGACTTGACGCAGGCCTCTCAGGTGGAAAGAGATGCTGTACAGTTCGTGTATCTGTATCATCGTGACTTTTGCGCCGCGGTCTTCTCAGAAACTCTATACTCGAACGCGTTGCGAACAATGCGAAGGAACCAAGCTTTTGCCGAAGGCTATTGCTCAACAGTCGCTATGGAGTCTGTTGCCGATCATCCCTAAAATTGCTCCATAAACCGAAATTTTGCACCCCTAGGGGTTCCTTCAGTTGTGATGCGTTACGTTGCGCACCTCTTGTAACTGCTGGGTAGATAAGCACTTCACCAGGTGAGACAGCCCTACTTTTTGACTTTCTTTGTGAATTTTCCCTTTGTTCGATCCTCCATGTTTCTTCCTCACGACGCCCTATGTCTAATTCTACGACTGTTGAAGTAGTCAACAGAGGGCCTCTGGCGGTGAGGATCGGCATTGCCTTGACTTGCGTCTGTACTTTCTTCGTTGGCTTGAGATTATGGACGAGGAAATCCAAAGGCATCCGCATTGCTGCTGATGACTATACTATTTCTGCGTCTCTGGTAAGCGATCGATTCTTGCCTTGGTCAACAACTCAAAATACTAACGATGAGTAGTTGCTACAGTATGGCTTGCTAGCAATCCTTATTATAGGTATTTCGCTCTCCGCCTTCCTCGACGTTTTTTCATTAACCAAAAGAAGCTGTTCAAAATGGCCTTGGTCAGACCATCACGGCAGTTTCGGACAAACAGATTCAAACTGTCTTGAAGGTATATATCTAGCAGGTTAATTTTGAATACTTTAAGACTAACATGGAATATAGTGTCTCATGGCCACTGTAATTGTGTACGGTACAGTTCTCCTTGCGATAAAAGTAGCCATACTTCTCATGTACCACACCATCTTCCCAACACGTTATTTCCGAACGTCTGCCGTCATCATTAGTGGTGTTACTGTCGCCTGGTGGATTTGTACTCTTTTCATCGCGATCTTTCTATGCAATCCTATCCCACTGGCCTGGGATAAGTCACTAGAAGGTCACTGCTTAGACGAAGACAATTTCTTCATTGGTAATGCCGTTCCGAACATCGTCACAGACATTGTAATTCTGGCTTTACCGGCCAGAGAAGTATGGAACCTTCAGATCTCGAGATCCCAGAAGTTTGCTGTATCTGGTATCTTTATGATGGGTGGACTGTAAGTGATTCCAGGAAGGTCAGCTTGGAAAATAATTTACTTACTCGGCACAGTATTGTCATCGTTAGTGTTATTCGATTAGTTAGTCTTGTTAACCTTTCCAAAGAAAGAGCAGATGATGATACTACATGTTAGTCATTCCAATTCCAACATCAATCCAGGCTTTAAATAACTAACAACCATCTAGATATCCTCACACTTCCTTGGATCTGGACGATAGTCGAGCCCTCAATCGCCATAATAAGTGCTTGCCTCCCAACTCTCCGTCCACTAGTCTCAGGATGTTGCGCCCGAACTCCCCACGGCACCAAAATTGCCAACAATACGAGTATTACCACACCTAAGGGGACCCATACATGGCCTTTAGGAAAGGTCAAGGGTGATGATGGTACAGGAAGCTTTGAAAGGTTGAACGAGCCAACCACCGGAGAAATTGGCGGTCTTACTCCTGAGGGATATGCGAACGAGAGGCACAACACAGTTCAGGGAGGTTGCCCGAATGCGAAAAACGAGGCGATGCTATTAGAAGAGGAATCTGGATATCCCATGCATACTATTATGGTCAAGAAGGATGTGGTTATAGATTGGAAGGAAACGGCTTAATTTCACTGACGTTGCAGAGATGCATAACGTGAACAGGTAATATCAATATAATGAAATGTTCAGAGAATAAGACGGCCAATATTTTTCACTTCAGAGGGTCAATAGAGAATTCATTAAAATCCATTCCATGAAGAGAGGAAGATAGTTACCTATCAATAGCGCAGGAGCTCTCGAGCAGATAATGGACCTTTCAAATGATTGTCTTCTCCTGCTCCAGATGAGCTTGGCAGCAACCTCACTAGTAGCGTTGTTGTCCTTGGACTCATCCGCTACAAGTAGCCCACCTGGAATCATCTACTCTTAGAAGTAAACTTTGTTCTTTAGTCTCTATGTTGTCAACGTTTAGCGCGCAGGCAGCCCTTCAGGTACATTTTAACTTCTCCAGCATTAATCAGATGAATGCAAGCGACGATTTATTATCAAGTGAGTTGTAGTAATAGGGCCTTGTGAATTGTAAATAGCGTCGCGGTTGCCATATTTAGCAAGCGCTTCACCGCGCTATCCATTGCCAACTAAGAGCGAGAGCCAAAACCAAAAAAAAGAGACCAAAACACTCAAAACACCAAACGCAGCTCAACAAAAATACAACTATAACGACAAAACTTTGTCATTGGAGCTTGCGGTCAAGCTCCTCTAAAGAAACCCCTCCGAAATGGGATTTTTTTCGTATCCGTAAGCGGGGTTGGCGGACCTTATTATTACTCTCCTCCTCTTAAACAGAATTTGACTTGATACCACTGACCCATAAGTGCGTACACCTTTTCTGTTTGTTGAGGAGTTTGTTCATATTATGATATGTGAAGGGGTTTGTTTTTTGGATGGTGCCTTGCGGTTTTCTGGTGTTGGTCGTTAGGCTCTTGGTTTTAGCGAGGAGGTTGATATGAACCTTTTTGGTACTGTATTACTGGGTTTCTCTTTGACGCACTAACATGGAATCTCTAGAACTTGAAAGACTTTATATTATCAATTTTATTTTTTCATATACTGATGGCGAATTTCGTAGAATATTTTCTAGTATCTAATAAATAATACCTCCAGTTGTTGCTCGAACTAAATCGATATCAGGATTTTAAATTCAATACGTACACTGGCAATCCTATATAAAGGCTTACGAGTCCAGAAGTCCACAGTGTCTATTAAGCCAAAAAATAGTACCTAAATCTACTAAGATAGGCTTCTCTTGTAAGTAGAAGCCCAGCAAAGACTAAGTGAAAAACTAGCTTTACCCTTAGCGACAGTCCAATCAATTGCCAAAACAATGATACCCTTTGCTTTAGACACATCGAAAATCACAACTGAATAATTTTCTCTGTAGACCTTCCAGGGCGTAGACCGAGTTGGTGCCTCATAGACTGCTGAATATTAGCATAGCGGAGACGCATCCCAACATGTTAAGAGGTCTTATGAGCCATTAATGATTCTAGATAGTAAATTACATTGCTATCTTCAACCACTAGTGAGCCTCTATAAAAAGGTTTAGCACCTTACATGGCTATAAAGTAAAGTCTCCATCGATAGAAAATTCTCCATGATAGAGGATGTGGCCACTTATCGGTTCCTTGATCAAAATAACCATCCATCTGACGAGAATACTTGGACTGGAATATCCTTGATGTATTATTCAAGGAGGAAATGTTGGGAGATAAGTGATTGAAGCAACAATTCCTTCGCTCCTCGCTAAATTCCTACCAGCTTGAACGTATTACAAGACAGTCTTGCTTATTCTTAAACTCTTTGAAATGCTTACTGGTGGGGTTTCAGAAGCTTCGAGACATAGCACGGTAGTGTTGGCTGAACGCCTACCAATCCATCTCGTAATTCCACAGCTCCTAACTACCATCTTCATTGAAATTTAAACAGAAGATAACTTAGGACTACGCTACAGGAGTCTCTAAGAGATGTACAAGACTCGTCCAATGGATTCCTTGCATTCGTAAAACTACTTACAGGGTATTTGCGGCAAAGATTCCATTGCTTTGGAACAGGTGTATTCACCTGGAGGCCTTAGGCAACTTCTGGAAAGCTTTAGCGTTAACGAAAGGCGGCTGGCTCACAATAGCCAAATCCCGAGTGGGAAGGTATGTATTGTGCCATTTCCACAGTGGCTCCCGCTAACCATCTAATGCAACCTCCCAAACCGTCCAGATGCCCAATGCTAAATTCCCTAAGTAATCCACTACAGTCATCCATTTTAATTGCCTTCAGGTTCATAAATCATTCTTCTGTTCTTTCCCACATTTCAAAGACATACTTCGTTCCATTCTCCTCTTGAATTCCTCCAGACACTGGAATACCCACCCAATCTTGCAAAGCGCCCAGGCCGGTTCTCTCCCAACCCTTTGCTCTCCCGTCCTCTGGTAATTGCAGTGGGAAGCAAGTATCGCAATCAAAATCGTTCAGGATTCTTGTCAATAGTATTCTTTTTGTTTCCTCCAGCTTCAGAGCAGATTCGTAGATTTGTGCACCTCCAATTGCGAATGTCTTTCGGTAGCTACCAGTGGCCAGAGACTTGACGGCGGTCTCGAGAGAATTTACTTCCAGCTTCCCTCCGTTACTCTGAAAGTTTATACTGTCGGGATACGACCGGCTTATGACAACATTTGTCCTCTCCTTCAGTGGCCTGAACTTCTCAGGGATACTTTCCCATGTCTTCCGGCCCATGATGACTACATTGCCAGCCTATGCGTTTAATAAAACTTAGTATTTTGGTCGAATAATGAAAGCAAAATAGACGTACACCCGGCTCTGACTTCTTTGTCACATTTGCAAAGTATGCCATCTCTTTCTTCAGGCCACTCCAAGGAAGGCCGCCATCCTTTCCAATGCCCATGTTCTTAGTGGTGGCCGCCACAATCAAGGTGAGTTCTCTTCGGAACATCATGGGATGCTCGAAGAAGCTCGGGGAGTGGAATTCTGCGACTGGAGTTTCCATAAAATTAGCCATGGTTATTTTGGCAGCGATTCTATGCGACTCTTGTTCAGTACAAGTTTATGTATGTGGCTGAGGTGAGCTCCTACCACCATGTGATCATTGGTTGTGGTGTAGCCAAATGCAGTTTAGTTGCAAATCCTCGCATCCAAGCCTAGCCAGCCTTGTGTGACGTCCAAAGCTAAAAGTTGATGACAATGGAAATATTTACTCTTGAACATCTCTCGCCATCCATTCTCTAACCACCTTGTGCGGCAACTTCGAGTCCCACAACCTCTTTGACCTCTTCGTCTCTGTGTGCATTCACTTCCTTGGGACTCCTGCTGCCCTAGGCTATGAATCATGGGCGCATATCACACTCACTAATAGACTAGAAATCCCCGTCTTTATCCTACCTACCTACTCACCGTCGCATTCTCTTCAACCTGATCTCAATCATCTTCCGATAACGCGTTTGCCTCCTTCAAGTCGAGTGCCACTGCCGCCAATCTTAGAAGTCTTCCGTCTACTGCACAACCATGGATCTCGCCCAGATGCTGGTGCGCTCCTGCGTGCGCTCGTTCTATGACACGAGGCACATCCTGGTGGTTGATGCGCTGATCATTCACTCGGCGTATGTCTCTCGGTGGTTGCTCAGTAGCTCTGGAAGGAGATGTTGACACAATCGACAGGTTGCGCGATGATGATATGGCCTATCTTATGGGCATGAACACAAAGGACCTTCACAAGTTATGCGGAAGGTTGAAGGAGGACCGTTTTCTATCAGTGTATGTACCAACCACATTGTCGTACCTAAAAAGTGTCGCTGACTTCAAGTCCATAGGCACACCCGTCCTGAGACGAAAGAAGGACAGCAGCGCCCAATGAATCGAACCTATTACTACATCGATTACCGGGCAACGATCGATGCGATCAAGTGGAGAGTCTACCTTATCGACAAACAGGTCCAGGGAAACACAGTACCTACGGATGAGCGCAAAGAATACTTCTGCGATCGATGCAAGGGCCAGTGGACAGTTATGGAAGTGCTCGATAAATGGTCTGGGAGTCAGGGCTTCCTCTGCCCAAAATGCAGCTTTGTTCTCAAGCACGATGTTTCAAACGACCGTGGTGGCCATGAGCAATCTTCAAGGTTAAGCAAACAATTTGGATTCATTACGAAACTCTTGCCTAAGATTGATCAAGTTGTCGTGCCGGAGAACACTTTTGAACAGGCCTTGGCATCTGCTCGCCCAGTCGTTCGTGATGAGACTAACCCGGCGAATGTCACAGCTCCTATTGATGCATCATCGAGCAAGGCGACTGCAGTCAAGGGAATGGTAAACCAAGGTCCGACGTCTATTTCAGTCACCATTACCACCGAAAGTGGCCCAACAGCTGCAGACAAAGCCGCAGATATGGCACGAAAGGAGAAAATTGCAGAACAGAATGCCTTGCCTAATTTTTTTACCCACAGTACTGTCAGTGGTGAGAAATTCATGGGTGGTGGGGAACCAACCTTCAAGGCTTCGGAATCACTAGATCTGGATAAGAAGGATATCAACTTCAATACCCCTTCTGCAAACGGCGACGGTGCGGAAATAGATGACTACTTTGCAAGGCTCAAGGCCGAGCAAGCCCGAGAGGCGCAGCAAGAGCAGGAGGAGGAGTATGAGACGGATGAAGAAGATGATTTTGAGGATGTAGTGCCCAATAGCGGATCCGCTGTTGCCACCCCTGTGAGCTCTGGAGGTGTCGGAGACGTTAAGCCATCTTCACTTCCTGCGGGAATCTTGAAGAGAGGGGGCAGTGCTTCTGCAAGTGGGACGAGTACAGGTGTTAATAGCCCGGTGACAGGACCAGGTACCCCTAATGAAGATGGCAGACCTGCAAAGAAAGTCAAAATCGAGGAGCCAGAACCGGAGCCAGTTACTGTGAAGGAAGAAGAAGAGAGCGAAGAGGATATGGAATTCGAGGATGTGTAAACCATAGATGTGGAATTTGCATAGTTTCTGGGGTGGTGCATTTACAGCGCTTCACATTGGCGTTAGGAAAAGTGCAATACTGGGATGCAGAGGCGTGACAGCCTGGCGTTCAGAGAGGGTCGAGCTTGTCGACGGCATATACAAGAAGTACTTGGTCTCAAAATTTGGGACTTGTAACACCAACAGAGATAAATGAAGCTCATTAACTGTTAACAAGTATATTCTCTTTTTGTTATCGTATTCTGGTGGACAAGAAACCTGTTCCTCTGCACGACACTGATTAAGCATAAGCTGTACCTGTTGACTGCGCCATTGGCACGTAAAATCCGCACTAAAATAAATAGCCACACTTGTGCACACGCAGTTCCTCGACTACAATACTATTGTCTGTTGTCTTCTTTGGATAGAAAATACTTGCCAGACACATTCACTAGGGAAGCTTTTGGTGCCTGGTGATGCTTCAGTATCGTTGGACTGGCGCGCAATCATCGTATCTTCTTATGTTAACATGACGTCTCGACTTTCTGGCCCACTCCCCACGGCAACAACAGCACTATGCACAGCTCAAGCTCATTAGTTCCAGCTGTGTCTTGCCACAATGTCTCTCCAATTCCCCCCCATCTATGTGCTCCGACCGCCCCCAGAACGCATGTCCTTCTTTGAGGAATGCGATTTCGTACGGGAAATACCCACGCGCACTTATTGCATCAAAGAAGCCCAGGTCATACTCGGCGTGGAGATGAAGAGAGGTAAAGCAGGACTCGAGCTGCGCAAACTGGGACTATACACCGATGAGGTTGTCAGGCCCCGGGGCACGGTGGTTGAGGGGAGAACGAAGAGGACGAGGAGCGATGCGACGAGCAACGGGCAGAACCATGGACGCGCAAAGCGGAGGAGCATTGGGCCTCAGAAAGAAATTATAATCATAGATTCAAGTACTGAGTCCGAGGTTGAAGAAGCACCAAGAAAATCATCCACAAAGGGCGTCCAGTCATTGGCAAGTATCCAATCAACTACTCGCGCCAGTCTTGAAATTACCAGTAGCCCAATTTCACTTCCATCGCCATCTTCGACGACATCGATCGAGTCTGAGGCAGAAGTTGACTGGGGAGATACCATCAAAATATTGAGGCTTGAGTGGTATAAGGATTCCAAAAATGCCGGAGTTCTATTACCAACCGATAATTATTTGGTGTACGAAGGGAAACCAAAGGACCTGCCAAAAGACACAGCGCCTAAGGCTCTACCAACTATATTATCTCGTACAAAAAATGTAATATCCAGGGCGAAAGCTGATGCTCCAGAAACTATGGGAACTTCATCTCCTAGGTATAGTGGTCACAGTCGTAGACAGTCCAGCCAGCCTCCAATTACACGGCACACACAACTCCTCCACGAGACAACTTCAGAGCACGACAACCCTGAAAATCTACCCCCTCTACCAGATTGGCTCCATTACAAATACTCCTGCCAGCGTCCTACCCCGCTTCATTCGCCAAATGCCCCCTTTATTGCGCAACTCAAAATCATCAAGCATTGGCGGCAGTTGCAAGATGACGATGTGGGCGTTGTTGCGTACTCTAGAGCTATAGCTTCAATCGCTGCATATCCGCATACAATAACCTCCTACAAAGAAGTATCAAGACTCCCCTATTGTGGCGACAAACTAGCAACGCGTTTTAAAGACTGGAAAGACAGAGCTCGCCTTCCAGATGTGGATGAGATCCTCCAGAACTCTCAATACCAGATCTTGGACACATTCTGGAATATTTGGGATGTTGGGGGCAAGACGGCTTTGAAATTTTACAAGATGGGCTATAGATCTTTGGAAGATTTAGTCGAATATGAATGGGACAAATTGTCAAAAACGCAGCAAATCGGCGTCAAGTATTATGACGAATTCCTCCAAAAGATCCCAAGAAGGGAGGTGGAATTCATCGGAAAACAGATTCTAGATCATGCCAACAGAATGCACAAGGGGTTTCAGATGGTGATTGTTGGCGGCTATCGCAGAGGCAATGCCGAGGTTGGAGATGTGGATGTTCTGCTTACCCATCCCGATGAAGCAGCCACTGCGAATTTCATCCGTGACCTTGTATACTCTCTGGGGGATAGCGGTTTTGTGACTAAGTTACTACGAATTGATACCAAGATGAGTAAAAGGAATCAAGAAACAGTCAGCTGGAAAGGTGAAGCGGCACCGAGGGGTTTCGAGCACAACGGTTTCGATTCTCTTGACAAAGCTTTTGTAGCCTGGCAAAATCCTGACTGGCCAACTAAGGCTGAAGATATGGCTGCGAATCCTGGTGTGACGCTCGATACGCTAAATAAAAATGTGCACCGCAGAGTAGATATTATTATCAGTCCGTGGAAGACAGCAGGCTGTGCTATTATTGGCTGGACTGGCGGCACTCTTTTCGAGAGGGACTTGAGACGCTACTGCTCGAAGAAAGGATTGAAATTTGATAGTAGTGGTGTTCGGAGCAGACTTGATGGGTCTTGGGTCGACTTAGAAACAGGTGGTACCGACCTTTTGGATAAGGAGAAGAAAGTCTTCGAGGGGCTGGGCTTGGAGTGGAGAGAGCCGATGGAGAGGTGCACAGGATAATACATTTATTTTGGATATAGATCTGCAGAGAGTACATATGGGTTGCGGTGCATAAATTATCAGTTTACAGGCTTGGAGGCATGCCCACTGTAAATTAGTGTAATAACGGAAGGATATATATTAGGCTGGAAGAGAGACAATCCTATGATAATGATAATGATATTTGATTAACTCCTAGAGGCTTTTGTTGTAGTCCAGTAACTAAATTTTTTGCATAATTAGAACGGGTTTCAAACTTCATTGAGTCATTGTCCTTGCGGCAACTATCTACATTCTAACTGCTCAAACTGGTAGCTATATATCCTTGCCTATGCTCCTTACAAATCAAGCTAAAACTGAAATGAGTCTTCGAAGCATAACTACGCGACTAGAACTCCTATGTATAAACAATAGCCTATTTTAATATCATGTTGCACTAAAATAACTCAAGTCTCCTGTTTCTCTCATCCATCTGCTTTGTCTATCCTCGCTTGACACTTCTGAGCATTGTAGTACCTACTCAGGCTTCCTAAGCGAGTACCTTTGTCTCTTTACTCGAGGTAACACAATAGTAAGCCACAACACTATAATAGCAACAACACAACAATGAATTACAAGTAGAACAGAGTCTAGCTTCACTTCTCAACTCAATGGTATTTTCTCTTATTGTCACTCCCTTCCCATTGTCCTGTTTCCTAGTAAGAAAGCAAATCTTTCTATTTAAATTTCATTCTCATTTCAGGCTCTACCATATTCATCTCTTCCTACTCATACTTCCATGCAAACACAACTCCTTCAATTCAACCACTCAACCAAAGCTGGTCCTTTGGATATACTCCCTTCTCTTCTATTACTCCTGATATACACACATACCCTCCCAAGAAATACAAACCCCTTCTCTTCATCCAACACAAATCTCAAGCTGGTCTTGAGTAAAAGTTCCTTCAATTCCACCCCAGTCACTACCTACGAAGAAACAAACAGACGTTTTAAACACACCACTCCAAGATGAACCATCTCTCTGTCTCGATGTTCACCAGAGCAGGTCGTAATCGCCTCGCAAACCCACCCTTGTATTCCCTTCCACCACTCCAACGCCCAAGAACCAATCGTCTCTATCAAAGACACCGTCCTCCACCAGCACTACCACCACCGCCGCCAAATCCAAACCCCGATAACAACAACGAAGACGGAGACAACCAAGAAGACAATGACAACAACATCCCAGAATTCAACCTTGGTTCACCCGCTATTCCTTTTCTAATTCAGGGAGATCAAGGAGAAAACGGTGGTGAAGCGGAATATATAGAGGATCGAACAGGTGGATGGGTGAACTTTTATCCTAGAGTGGAATTACAGAGGGTTTTGAGGGAGAGGGCGGAGAGAGGGAGGGAGAGGAGGAAGAGGGAAGGAAGGAGGAGGGTTAAGGACTGTGTTGGTTGTCAGAGGAGAAGGTTGAGGTGGAAGAAGGGGAGGGGTGGGATGAGGGCTAGGGGAGTGGATGGGAGGTTTTTGTGAGGAATGTTGGAATTTGGGGTTGGGAGTTTTGATGGGGTTGTTGTAGGGTTGGTTGAAGACTGGAGACGGAGTACGAGTAGCGAGGTGGTGTGGTATGTTTGAAGAGGTAAGTAGAAAGCACTTCAAGTGAATTGACGACCAGACTCGTTATAACTATAGAAGCGAAGTTCCAAACGTTATAATGTAATGCAGGATAAGAAATAAACCAAATGTTGAAAGTGACCGTCCAAAGCTAACTTCTCCTGTATTACAAAAATGATAGTATAGTGCTTCTAGACCTATTGTGACAACTAACCCCACACATTGGTTTCGAGATCCTCTCAACTAGTCCATATGTACGACTCGTGGTGTCAAATTGCCGTGCTACTCAAAGCCTCAAGCATGTCAACCGATATATCCTTAGATACAATCAACCTATAATCAATTTCTGACATCTTTCATCGATAGCAATCTCTTTTCATTTCTTTCCGTGTCTCTTCAAGCATAGCAACGTCCAAACACCAGGCATATTCCTTTTTGATTGCCTCTTCAAGAAACTGCCTTCCACTGATTATTTGTTTCCCAGAGATGCCAGCCCTTTCATCCACTGATCGGAACCTAACTATCTCAAGCGGCTCCTTTTTGGTTGGGTCAATCATATCGCCGAGAAAAGGTAAGCCTTCCCTTTTGTTCCGTACTAAATCAGCAAATATTAAGGTTAATGGCCCGCTCGACGTTGTTCCTCTTTCCATGATACTCGCAGACCAGTGTCAAATTCTTGACATTTCGCAGTAATTGGGATTTCTCGAACAGTCGATTCCTGTTCCGAGGTCTCATGGCGCCGATACTCGGGAGATATCGATAGTTCATATACTCTTCAAAACTACATTGGCAACGGTCTCCTAAGCTAGATAGCGAACTGAATCTAGAGCTTTGATCCATCGTAAGTACCTCGCGATGCTGAAGCAAATCGGCGAACGTTAAGTTACTAGATGGATTTGATCGATAATCAACAAACCTGAGGGCAGATTCTGGAGCTTATGTCCATTCGAAGTTTGCTTGAAGTTCAACACCAAGTTTTGCCCTGAGCCTAAATGCCGAAATAGAGGTCATTCATGGGTCCCTTGTTCAACGCCTGTGCCTCTAACCTTCCTCTATTCGATAGTTCTATGCCGGCTCAGCACGATATTGGGATGGACGCTGTCAATGCCACTTGCAAAAGAAATAAAAATGATAGCGCCGTGGTCAAATGAAGGCGTTCAGGGTAATCTAGCGGTGTAGGATGATTACCTCCGAAATGCGTCGCACTTGAGTTTGTGAATTTGCTTTTAATGTGTAGACGATGTGAAGGCAATAATGGTGGGGTTCTCACTCGAGTTCAGTACAGGTGGTGTTTTCCACTTCCTGGCCATTATGTGCCTTCGGATTCGGTCCTAAGTGCTTTTCAACGGTACAAATTGATACAAGCTAGGTGTGTGCTGCCATCATGAATTGTCTTGCACTTGACTAGTCAATCGCAGTATTTCTTGTATAATTCCTTGCGTGCTGGCCAAAGGTGATGTCTTGGAATACCAGACTTTTAAATCCCGAGTTATGGTAAAATGAGCGACAGAACTTACCTCAGCGATTACCAGATAACAAGAGTTCTCGCCTTCCTTTACTACCACTGATGATTATCAAGGATCCATTCAAAGGTTGGCAGCAGGCCTGGTATCTACCGTCTCCCAACTCCAAATTCCTATGCCCAGTAGCCAATACTCCAAAAAGCAAATACCGTCTGACCAACCTCAATTTCCATCAGGTTTGTTGGCCTGTGCGATGAGCTTCTCAACCAATTCGCCGACCTTGTTCGCATCAGCGTCAATACTGCCCTCCCCTTCACCCTCTCCAATGCCTCGCAGTGGTCCAAACATCCACAATTCCTTCAACTCGCGGGTAAATCGGTGTAGATCCTCAGCACCTTGAATCTGTAAATACCAACGTCAGCTGCCTTTCATATTCACCATTCTTTTCATCAAGACGTACCAGAGCCCTACTCTCGACTTCCATCTGGTATGCATGCGCGGCAGCAACCTCTTTCGTCGCACCTTCTGAGACAGGGGAAGCAGCGAGGGTGACTAGGTTGCGGAAACGCGTCAACATGGCGGCGATGAGCTTGTCTTTGCGTTCTAGAAGCGACTTAGTCGTTGGTCTCTCATTTATATCTTCTTCTTCTTCAGTGGGCTTCGAAGAGGATGACACCTTAGAAGATTGAGAGTCTTGCGAGTCTTGCGAGTCTTGAGCATTCTGAGAGGGTTGAGAGACTTCAATATCGCCGCCCTCTGAGATAGCTTGTGGAGAATGGGACTGATACGAAGTATCATCGCCAATGATGGTCTCAGAATCCGTGAGAGTTCCATCCGTGGGGCTGGATGGAATTGCAGACATTGTCAAGATGATTTTGGGTTGGGTTGTTTTTCTGAAGAGTTTTGGATGGACTTACCCATAAGACTGCTTGTCGTGGGCTGGCCACCTTCCATTATAGCGAGTGCGTTCGTAACTGAAGGAAAATTGAATGATGCACACCTCCGGCCTGGTTGAAAGAAAGAAAGAAAGAAAGAACAGAGGACAGAGCATCACGGAAACTTAATGCCCCTCCATTAGAGGAGCTTCTGCACGGACCACTCTTGACAGATTGACAGCACCAGCTGCGCCACAAGTGGCTGAACTTGTTGCTTCACGTTGTGCCCCTCTCCCCTCCTGCTTTCGACCTCATATTCCAACCTCATATTTCAACCTCATATTTCAACCAAAACAAAACATATTATCCACCAGAAACCCGAATACCTTTCTCCCCCTCTTACCTCTTACTCTCTCAATAGCCGGCAGCTTGATTTGATCTGACCACATCCGGTTACACTAGTCAACATGCAGTCTGGAATCTCAGGTAAATAGCTTCGAAGCCTGTTTCAAGCACATTGAAACATCTGCGAATGCCCTCATTCCCTACAATAATGCTCTTACATGTCTCCTTGCTAATAATACTGTGACCAGCTTCAAGCGAGCTTAAGGCTGCTTTCCAAACCCTTGTCTCGAACCCTTCCCAACGAGGTCTTATTTGCACCATCAGCTCCGAATCTCTTCAACCCCTCACTGTGCTCGAGCCCGCGACCTCCTCTTTCTCTGATGATTTATCTCTACTTGCTCCCCATCTCGATCCTAAAGTCGCGCTTTATATCATCCTCCGCCGCTATGCTGATTCCGATACTGCGCCGTTTGTGGCCGTTACCTATGTACCCGACTCTGCTCCTGTCCGTCAGAAGATGCTCTTTGCATCCACACGTCTCACGCTGGTCCGTGAGCTAGGCCTTGAACGTTTTAGAGAGACAATATTCGCGACTACAAAAGAAGAGCTGACAAAGGAGGGATTTGAAAAACATGATAAGCATGTACAGCTTAAGGCTCCTCTGACAGAAGAGGAGCAGACGCTAGGCGAGGTCAAAAGAATAGAGGCTGAGGAAGGCGGAGGAAGCTCACAAAGGAAGAGCCATGTCAGTTCGGGCATCAGCATGCCAATCACCGACGAGGCTTTAGCCGCTCTAAAAGGTCTAGGGGATGATAACGGTAATAACCTTGTGCAAGTAGTGAGTACTCCTTTGAAGACCCAATGCGAAGAATAGCAGTCTTATTAAATTTCAGAAAATCAATATTCCTACGGAAACGATGGAGTTAGCATCCACAAGCAACACAGAGATATCTGCTCTCTCAACCACAATATCTTCCACAGAGCCACGATATTCCTTCTATCGCTATACTCATACCTATAACGGCACTGATTCTTCTCCTATTCTGTTTTTCTACACCTGTCCTAGAGGCAGCAAGATCAAAGAGCGGATGCTCTATGCAGCATCTTCGCGCTCTGCACAGCAGATAGCTGAAGCGGAAGCGGGCTTGAAGATTGAGAAGAAGATTGAGGCGGGAGGCCCAGAAGATATTGACGAGAAGAGCATTGATGACGATTTGCACCCAAAGGTTGAGGTTAAAAAGACATTTGACAGGCCGAAGAGGCCTGGAAGGAAATAGATCTAGAGTTAAAAGAAACGACGACCTACAAATAGCACGATGACAAAAGATATTATGATTTCCAATGAATCAATGACTCTTCAGTAACTATCTGGAGACTGTGTAGATAGAAAATGCAGTAGAGGGAAATGCCTGCACAAGTGCTCAGCCATAGTAAGATATTTTGTCTTGGTAACAAGCGAGAATTACTAGCCTCTAGTCAGATAAAGTCTTCCAGTCATAGGCTCAAGGACAATGCTTCACCATTAGCGAGCGCATTTGATTCTCTCCTTCTGCCTCCTGTTGCATGTCGTCTTTGGGCTGATCAAGGCCTCGCCTTGTCGCCATGTTTGGTGGGGATCACCAACCAAGTCCCAACCATCTTACCAGCTGTCCACTGGCTGTTACTATCTTCAACCAGGCAGAGCAACTATGGCATATCGGTATTATGTCGACTAAGGCCTCGTCTAGGATCACCCTTTCCTACTAAATCAATGACCTGCCCTCCTGTCCAATTATCCTATACGCATTTCACGGTGTAGAGTACCTTGTAACTGTTACACGTCGACAGTGTGTCAATCGGGCCTCGTCTAGGGTCACTCATTTAGTCACTACAACGTGGTCCCAGTCGTCCTGCTACTAACTTGCTCGGTTCAGCCCTGTAGAGCAATTGTTGCACATCGACATAGTGTGGACCAGGGCCTCGTCCAGGACCATACATTTACTAAATGAGATTCCAGCCGCTCTGCTAGTGTCCAACAACTGGCCGTGCTAAACTTCGGCCTTGTAGAGCAGTTGTTGCATGTCGACAGAGTGTCCATCACAGGTCTCGCCCAGCCTCGAGTATAGTGCACAAGAAAATCGTACCACTGACAGTTTGCTAATCAGTATCGATTGGTGTCCTCCATCTCAACTCATCTTACGCATAGTAATGTTGCACGTCGTCCTCATTGTCGATCATAGGCCTAGCCCAAGCTTGACAGTCAAGTGGCTGCCATCTACCTAATCAAACAAAAGGGTTAAGAGGCGCAAAGCAGCATGTATGCCCGTAAGCCACAAAAGCCACTCATCCAATAACTCCACCCAACATCAAAGAGCTGGGAGAACCACTTGTAGCTAAACCTCTTTGTTGCACATCTACAATCCTGCAGATCAAAGGTCTCGTCCAGTCTCGAACAAAGAGAAAGTAAGTACCCCTTGACAATGGGCACAATAGGCTTTCGCTTTCCCTTCCTACGGGTTACCTTGCTTCTCAAAATCATGGTGTTGCATATCGAACATTCCGTTGATCAAAACCTTTTCTTCTTTTACCAATATAATCAATCCCCTCGTTTTTGAAGTCAGATTTTCGAAACCGCCAGCTTCTCAGCCCTGTATAGTCTAGACTAGACTTCTTCAATATCTGCAACAGATCCTAAGCCACAATACCACACGTCCCTTCCACATCCAAAAGTCCAAGAACCTGTGAACCCACCCCTCTTCCAAAAAAATTATTTTGTTACACCTCCAACATTTTGTTGATCAAAGGCCTCGACTAACATCGAGTTACGGAGCGTAACTGCGTAATGGAGTTGAAATTGGCTCACCAGGTGTTGTGTCAATCTACTACACACTTCCGGCATCCGTGCCTACACGTGACAAGTCAATTCTAACTAGCTCGTCGAGCCTCTACTGGTAGAAGCCCTTTAGAAAGGTATACAAAAAGTCTTCTAACTCTAGAACAACATAAGTTAAGAATAATATAATGCGTACCAAAAGAAAGTGTATATGTATATGTATTCTTAGAAAAATAGCCTACCTATTTAATATAACTATAACTATCTAATAGACAATTAGCAGAAAAATCGATTTATTCGCTAAATAACTTTTGATGCCTTGCATCGCTTCCACACTTTGTTTGCGGGTGCCTGAGCAGTGCCCCGTTAGGGATGTACTGTCAGATGTACGAGGGTCTCCGACCAGGACCGACCAGGACCGACCCTCGTTCGTAGTTAAGATTGCGTCTATGGGTAAGCTTGGTTATGTGGTGGATTGCAAAGGTTGCATATATCGCAGATCTCTTGGTCTAGATTCAATGGATTGGGCTAGATGCAGCCTTTTGCGACTTCATCACCGCATTTGCTGTTTCAAGCGTTAGACTTCGGATTCTTTTGAAATTTTTTGAGATCCTGTGGTTTTAATGTTGATTTGACAATGTAGGTATATATTTTGGAGATGGGAGAGGGCTGTATTAGATGAAGATTGATGGCGTCTGTTTTAGTCCGTTCGCTGCAAAATGAGGCGCCTCGCTTAATTTAATTTAGTGAGTTGAGTTGTGCTGTTTGCTGACTTGTAGGCTGTGACTGTTGTGGATGGACCGTGTGTGGTGTTATACGTAAAGAGGCGGGAGTCCTTTGTTAATGGACATGCTAATATGTACGTACACTCGAAATACCCCTTCTCTAACTTTCACCACTATAAATGCTGACTACATCAAGTAGAATCAGTAATAGCCAGGGATCCAAATATGATGTAAGTGAGTTAAACGGAGATACAGGAACCCAGTCCATACGAGGTTTTCTTATCCACTTCTACTTTCCTGAGCTAGATGCCTACCGAAGCTTCCACTACAGAACCTACCCAAAAGCCCAAAATATGCGAAACGGGAGAGCAAGGGATTAAAATATGAATCACCTGCGGACATGCCATCCGGTAATCACGGAGGTACATGGGGAAAGTATTGTACCTTGCAACGTCTGTGAGTACTGTTTAGAGCGTAAACGACCAAAAAATGGCCTGTAACGACCTGTATTTCTAGGATAAATAGCGCGCATAATCTAGCACTAACTTCGTAGGGAACAATACTTTCCTCATGCACCTCCGTAGAATGAGATTTGAATTCATATCTCTATTCTCTCCCTTTGTTGCTTATAAGATATAGAGAGAGTAGATTCGATAATCGTTCCATTACTGAGCCTCTTCATTCATTTAGTTGCTGTTTATTAAGCGATAGGGAAAGCTTTGGTTTTGGGTTTGGAGTAGGTAAGGTGGAAAGTAGAGAGAGTGTGAGAGTA
>JAJONI010000696.1:0-19542 GCA_022190145.1 Pezicula rhizophila
ATTAGTATTAATGAAGAATTTACTTACTGTCTACTAAGTTAAGACTCACTCTTTTCAAATGAACAAACTGCTAAGTGTCTCAGAACTATTAAAGACTCGATGCTTTCCGCATTTTAATATCTACAAAACCTATAATTCTGAATTTACGCCATTTCGGCGAGGGTTTCATGAATTTAGTGACCATGAAATTAATTGGTCTGACCAATTCCTCATTGCCATTCGGCTCCTCAAAATCCTTGCCAAGAGCCAAAGTATCCATCTTGCCGTTTATAACCCAACTCCAAAGTTCAGTAATGCGTAGATAACAAGAGTTTCTTAGCAAATCGTCAACGTTCATCTTGTTCTCTGGAATTAAGTTACACTTTGTCTCGTCCAATGGCATCGAAACAGCTTCAGTAGCGCGATTATAGAGCTGGATTAATTTTGGATATCTACGTGGCGTTGGTGATTTGTTGCGTATTTTGAGTGGTGTTTGAGGTTGGTGATGTCTGTTGATTTCCGGGTGCTCTCCACTGATCTATGACATGCTGGGATATTTCGTTGAAGAGTTCGATGTATGGGCCAACTATTTAAGATGACAATAAGTACGTATGATTAAATACTTTTGAAAAATGAAGAGAAAAAGACTCTCTCCTGGGTTTGAAGGTAGATTTTGTCTACTTACCCGCAGCTCTTTGAATAGCTTCTTGAAGATCAAGACGATCTTGAAAAGCGATCTGTAGGTCACTTTGGTTAAGCTGAAGTGGCATAGTGAAGTTTAGATGGGACCATGGCTGTTGATTCTGTGCTAAGGTCGATAAATGAGGTGTTGGAGATGTTAACGATGTGTTGGAGGTGGAAGGAGTTCGCTCTAGCATGTTGATAGTGATGAAGTTGACCTTGATCTGGTGGTGTTTTGAAAGTGAACTTGATTAGTGCAATAAGCTAACCAGATTTTAGAGGCATTTAGTGCGAATACCTCTGACACAAGCTACCTAATTAGTAATATCAAGTATCTACGAGTATCTTCCAGGCTTTATTACCCTTGCTTCAGACTTGAGACGTCCTTGACCTCTCACCTTATTAAAAAAAACATTCAATCTAACAAATGGAACAAAGAAAAACACCTTCTGCCCCTAAGGAAGAACCCTGAGAGTTGAAATAAACTTGAGCTTTAAATTAATATGTAAAGCTCTATAACACAAATGTTCTAATTCTTAGAGAGAGGCATTTCTGGTTTAGTGTTCAAACGGAGAAGAAAGCCTCTGAAAGAAGAAGCCTTTGTGAACGTCGTCCAGGTAACAGGATACCTATAGATATTTTCCTAGAAGCGTTATTTTCACTTTATAATAACATTGGTGCCTATATTGTAGAGGAGCATGAGTGTTGTGCCGTCAAGTGCACAGCAAGTAGTAAAAGAGGGAGGTCGGGAAAGCAGGAGAAAAGAGTTGTATTGCAAATGGGGTATCGTCTAACACTGTAACTATACATTCAGTGAATTGTGATTCCGGCCCGAAGCTGCCACCTCCACCCATCACAATATCTACTTGCTTTTAGAGTTCTATTACTTGTACAGTGCAATTTCTCCAAAACATAAAAATACAACACTAAGAACACGGAAACAGGTGGCAATACCACAGCTATACGCATTTTTCTCTTCTTCTGGTTATAATCAAGTCGCCATCAACCTATAATAGCCGGCCTGCCACTTCCCATTCTCCTCTACCTCTCTACTTGTTATGAACGATAGCACAGAAAACAGTAGAGTGGAAAGTGTCCACTGAGGCAGGCGATATTTCTTTAATTCCTAGTCGCTAGGTCATTAGTTAAGCCATTCTAATTTTAGAATTAATTTCATAACTCTTAAACAGTTACGAAATTGCAAATAAGTGATACGGATAAGCGACTGAGTGACTATAGTCGCATGGCAGGGCCTAATGTACTGTGGAAAGATTTTTAATTTTTATAGATCAGACCACATAAAAAAGTAAAGCTCCAAAAGAAAACCAGATACCCATCTCGCAAGAACCTAAACCCAAAAGTCCAGGTTTGAAACAGAACGGAAAAGCTAACTAATTCGGCATAATATCTAGTATCCCCTCCTACTCCAAATCACAATCCCAATCATCAACACCTTAAATAACCACCATTTGAAATACCCTCTATCACCTTACCCAAGTCAATTATCCCAATACCCAACCCCTCCACAACTCCCCCCTAACGACGCCTCCTCTCGTGCTCCCAATCAAAAAACAATAACCTCCCACATCAATCCATCAAACTTTCCAAGCAATAAAACTCAAGCAATGAAACCAAATCCATCCACCGAATCCGATCTTTAACAACACCCTTTCCAGTCCTACCTTCCCATTCTCCGCCCCCCTTCCCATCTTCCCCATCCTTGCTCTCGCCGCTCTCTCTTCCCATATGAGCATAAGCCCTCGCAAATTCCCTACGAGAAATTGCAGTGTTTTCATTAAGTTTTTGAAGGATTATACGGATCTATTTTTTATCCCCTGTATCAGCAATGACCTTTACTCAGCACTTTTCATATGAGTTTTTTTCTTCTTGAAGACGCAACAACTAAGAGAAGCATACCTCAAAATCTGCGTCAGAAACCCAAACCGGATGACGAGTCTGAGGTTCAGGTTGAGGTTCAACAGAAAAGAGATGTCCATCACCAAGACCAACACCATCAGCATTAATATTTATAACTTCACCCTTCCTACACTCACAATAATACTCGCATCCACATCCACACCCCTGCTTTCCTCCATCCTTTCCTTTATCATCTGCCCCATCAACATCTCCCTCCCTAACAACCTCCCTACTCCCCCCATCCATAACCCCTCCAATAACCCACTCACTAGCCCAAAGAATCCAGCTAATAAGCGTATGAAAGCCCCGAAGAGAATATAACCTAGGAAGGTCGTAGCGCAGAACCAGATCCTATAGTTACTCTAGTATCAGCATCAAGCGCCCCAGCCAAGGTAGCTATGTTCCATAGAACAAATGTTCAAGGATAAAAGATAAAGGATGCAAAGTCTTACAAACCAACAAAAGCCTTAAACCCCCAAGCTCGTAAATCTCTCGCAATAACAACGTGCGTATCCCTCGGTAACCAATAAACTTTTTCAGCCGTCATCTTTGTATCCGTCACTCTCTTGCACTTTGTTGCTAAAAAACAAATAAAGAATATTTAATAAAGAAGCTTGAGCGGGCGAGTTGTCATTCTCTCTACATTGTACGGAAAATTGTGGAAGCGAGGGGGAGAGGGGAGACCATTCCCTTGCGTATCTACATCATTCCTAATTTCCTGCAAGCCACTGTCGTGATCTAAAGAGATCAATGTAGATCGAGAAACGCCAACGCATCTTTGCTTGCAGGGTAGATGCTCTAATACTCACCGAGTCCAGGAAAACGCAACTATAGGTGAATCATCACTGTATTGTGAGAAATAATTATGGAAGGGTCCGAAATGGTGTATCAAGCCACCACTGAAAATATGTCTGCCATGTTTTGGGCTTCCCATACCTATCCATGCCAATAAACGCCATGCCATCAAATAATGCTTCAAAATAGCTCCTTCCCATTTTCATCGTTGTCAGCAAGCTAACTCGTCTTCGACTTCTTCTTTGGTCTTTCTTCCGCATCACTCTGCTCGCCCTCTTCCTCTTCATCGCTACCGGAGCTCTCATGCGCCGAGTCAAATTCTTCAGCAACATCACTCTCACTATCGGCTTTGAAGTCTTCGTCCTCACTCTCGCTATCATCATCCGCACTTCCACGGTCAGCCTTTGCAGCCACAACTTCCTCGTCCGAGCTAGCCATATCGGGATCCATGAGTGCTGCCTTGAGAGCAGAATTGTCTTCGTCCATTTCGTTCTTGACGCGCATGCCTGGAATTCATTAGCTCATGACACGAAATGAATGCTTGATCTAAACAAGGTCTGCGCTACCACAAGAGGATGAGGGAGATTCATACCTTTGATCTTGAAGAAGGTCTCCAAGGGTACTTGTTCTTCGCGATTGATGTTGCTGAACTGGTTATCGCCGACTCCACCCTTCATGTGGACTGTGATATCGAAAGTACGACTGGCTGATGTGGCACCGCCAATGCGGGAGAAAGTGATGCTAGAAACTTGCTCAAAAGAGATATATGTAGCTGGTTTCGGCACGAACATAAAGGCTTTGTCAAGGCAGTAGAGGAAACCCTCGCTAGCTTTGATTGAACACTTGATTCCAGATTGGGTATGGTGGCTATGGGATGGGTCGTTAGTGGATTTTGAATAACAATATTTGGTTTCACAGTATTTCTCGCCCGGGGATTCTTGCCTTCTGAACTCCTCTGAAGGGAGATTGATCTTCTTTCCTGTGAGACCACGGAAAACAGACGCAACAACCTTGTGTAGTGGGGCCTCGTAATGAGATGACAGCTTTGGATACTTCTCTTTCATCATTTCTTCAGTCATGTTAAGGTCGATCGTGACTTCCTCATCAGACTTAAACTGCATGACCAAGAAAGGATATCTGGTTTGTCCTTGGCGGAGAGGTGGATCTAAACCAATACAAATCATGCTGTGCATTTCGTCGGGTTTTGGCAGAGCCATGAATTTTTTGATATTGTCGTACTGGATCTTGTAGTCGTATGTCTTTCCGCGTAGTCGTAATGAGCTTTCGTACATATCGATATCGAACCGCCCTCTGTAGAAATATTAGTAAAAGAACCGTTCGACCATAAAACATATCAGACCTTGGAGTAAGATGAAGCACATCCAAAAAGGTTGCGAATGTGTCACCAGCAACCTCGCCGATCTCCGCCTTCTCCATCAGAGTGTTGTAGAATAGGTTTGCAGCATTTTGTTCCTCGTCCGCCTTTTCGTCGTCACTACCCGCATCCTCACCTTCCAAGGCCTCCTTCTTCGTCGTTACTCCAGGGATGTAGAATCTCATCTCAACAAGTTGATCCATGCCAGCCCCAGACCTTTTCCCCTTGCCACGCGCACCGCCTAGAGATCCATTTGTGCCGGTATCTTCGCCGTTCGCTGGCAGGGAAAACTCAACGGAAACCTCGTTCTTTCCGGCCAAATTCGTATTCAGGATCTCCGAGTAAGGGATCTCGAAAGCTGGCCTGTTCTGTACATTGAAAGCCAGTTCTGCCTTGCCAAACTCGCTCTTGCCCCAGTTCCAGCCCCGAATGGAATGTTCTTTATTTTCCAGGTTCGTGCTATACCAGTTCTTGAAGATTTTGCCTATACGCTCGAAATTCTGCGATCCATCGTTTGAGCGCATGGAAAATAATGTATGGATGACAGACTTACCTCCTGCGTAAAGCCATCCAGCTGATGAATGCCAGAGTCGCGCCGCATGATCTTGACCTCAAACCCCTTGGCTGCGCGACTCCATTGCGCACCTCCGATCATCGTGGCATCAAGGGTGAAGGTATCGCCACCATTGGATGGCTTCCAACCCAGTCCCGTCTCAGCGAATCTGCATTTTCCAGACTCTTTGGAGAGATCGAGGAATATGTTATCGAAGCTTTCCCTAGAATGGAGATCACTATTAGCAGCTGGCGCCATGGTGGTATCTGGTTTGGGTTGATAGGTTGCCCTGTCGTTGTGGTTGTTGCTGGATGATGGAGGAAGATGGAAAGTGGGTGATGGAAGAGGAAAGGCTCAGAGGGGTTACTGACAATGCCATATTGATTTATCGTGCCTAGTGCAAAAAAAAGGGTGAGAGGTTGACGGTGAAGCTTGATGTGGTAGATGCGAATTTCCACAGGCTAAGGTGAAGCATCGCGTACAACCGCGATTTTGCGGCGCGTCTGGCGAACGTCACGGGTTAGGGTTAGAAGAAGATCATTTCCTCCACAAAAAAAAAGAAGAGAGTTCTAATAGGTCAATGAAAAGGGCATTAGCAACTGAGCTGCACTACCAAATGGGCATTGTTTTTACCTTTAAGAATTCTTGCTATGGCTCAGAATCCAATTGTCAAAGATGTTCAGGCGCATTCCTTTCCTCAGCCTTGTAAGGCTACCACTGTATCCAGCTTTAAGGTACTGTACCCCCGTACCTAGGTACCTTTTGTGGTGCTGCGTAGACCAACTGTAACTTTTGCACTTGCCAACCTACGTGACTTTGGTAATTACTTCTGCTTCTAGAAGCATCGGCCTGTGTATGCTTCATTTAATTTTCTTTTGTTTTTCTCTTATAATTTCCCGTTCTGGATTTAAAATTCCTGCAGAGCGAAAATATTTCAATTCCTGTGCAACCTCACTCACTTTTGGCACGCCGCTCTTACACCAAGCCCCGACTTGAGGCCCGTCACGAGCTTGGGAGCGCGTACCAGTTCAAGAAGGTAACTGGACACTTTTTACAAAGTCACGAACCAGGACGCAATTTGGGCCACCTGGCAATTGATATGCGATAAAAAAAATACATGACTTCTACCATTCTGACATGCATACCGCAGAATCTTATTTCGGCTTACAGGAGACTTCCTCATGGAAAGAGAAGAACAAAAAGAAGACTCGTTCGTTTCCGGCTGCTAGGTACTCAAGGCTCAAGGAGCCTCAAAATTATATCGATGCCCGGTTGATCCTACCTACCCTCTCCTTACCCATCACGGTGCTTGAACCCCCCAAGGCTACCACCCCACTGTCCCTCGCGATCTGAACTCATATGCTGTATATGTTTTAATGCGAATCTTCATGCAGTAGCAACTTGTTCCATATCTGCGTGGCGCCCTCTCGACCACACTGACTTGATCCCAGTGCTTAGAGCTCCTCCCTTCCCCTCGTTTGCGCCAGCATCAGTCAACGTCCTGTCGAGTACCTACGACTCCGAACATCAATCCTGTAGGAATATATAGATGAATCAAGGTCGGGAGGACACATTGGCATATCTGCAGCCTGGAGGCCGGCGTCTGTTGTGGTGCTTGAGGCCAAGTCGCAAACATGGACCTTCGCTCCATCATTAACACAGAGGGAGGGGATCGTACATCGCAACCAGCGCCCCCGCCAGCTCCAGCTCCAGCTCCAGCTCCAACTCCAGTCACTCCCATTCAATCAGTGCCCCAGCAAGGCTTCCGAGAATATAGTCATCCTCCGCCTCACGCCTCGCCGGGCAACCAACCTGCGCCGGAGTATGGATCACAGGCGAGTGGTGGGACTTATGCTTCGCCAACGACATATCAAGGAAACTATCAAGGTCGACCTGCTCCTCCTCCACCACTCCAGACTCCCACACACAATGATATAAGGTCGCCTGCTGGATCTTACAGTGCACAGTCGCCATATCGACAGACGCCTTCCTCGTCCATGAGTGCTACCCAATACCCCTTTCCACATCAAAGCCCCGTTCAGACACATCAATATCCTACTCCACAACAGCAACAACACAGAGAGAGCTATTCACAACCTAGACCATCCATCAATGAATACAACCAGGTGACTGATAGCCGCGGTCCCTCTGCTCCTCCGCAGACGCCTCCTGTGGGAATTCCTGGTGCACCTCATCCTTACCTTCAGCACCAACGGTCACAATCCTCCACATCTACTCCAAATTCGGCCCATAGTCAACAACACTTCAATTACCCATACCCCCAAGCACAAGATAGCCCTGTGTCAGGAAGAGACGTCCCCCCCGCACAGCTACCCCAGCACCATCGTCAACCTTCTCATCCAGGTAAGACAATCTCCCCGTTTTTTGTCAAAGCTTCTTTTGAGCCCAATGATCGAATTTGCGGACAAGCAGCGTTCTGTTTTTATTGGCATGACCGCCAACTGAGTCTTCCTGCTTGGAACTAAAATTCCGTCTTTTGCTACGGCAGGCTAATATCCACCAGCTCCCGCTACACCTCTAGGACCTCCCCTCCAATCCCAACGGCAACAATCCTCTGGCGGATTTGTGCAACCTACCAGTCCTTACCAGCAGCGTGCTATGTCCGGTGGAGCCCCTTCCCAATATCAAACATCTCCTGCACCTCCCCCATCCGCCTCGATCCCACGACAACCGAGTACACCTAGCGGATACGATTCTCATCGAACATCTACAACCGAAAGCTATCATCGAAGGTCACAAAGTGAAAGGGAAAGGAGCTTGAGCGTGAGTCCGAAGACAAGGTTGCCAAGCCAAACGCCAAGCCAATCCCGGGGATCCTTCTCAATTATGAACGAGCAGAACGAAGAACCTTACAACAACTCTGCAAAGCGCAAGATCGAGGATCGTGATAGTCCAGTTGAACTGCGTCAGGTTAGGGAGGATATGGATACCAGACTTCAGCCGAATGGCTTCAGCGAAGCTCAGGCCAGCCGCATACCTTCAGCTTCACCACAACAGCAGCCACGAAGGAAAAAAGTACGATATACAGAACCGCCAATTTGGGCTCGGAGCGTGAAAGAGGGGATACTAAAGAGCGCTGGTAGCCGGAATCCAAAGGTCAATGGCAAACAACCAGCAGTGAACCACCCCTCCCCCTGCCTTACGAGAACCGAGACGAATGGACATCGCCAAGCATCACCCGCGGTCTCCCGTTCAGTTCCTCCAGCAGAATCTATAGGATCTAGTCTGTTAGGACCATGGGAGGAGTGTATAACAGGCGTAAAACCGGTTGAACAACTGAGCAGAACGGTCGCGGACTGGCTATACTTAAACGTAGTCCAACGAAATGATGTCGGTGAATTGGAAAGTCGTGGTGTTGAAATAGAGATTGAGGCAAAGCTAGGCCAACTTATTAACAAGGAGACGAACGAAAGATTTCATCTCCCAGTCCAGTCTGAATGTATTGTCGCAGACATTGGCCGGGTGGGATTCAGAAGTTCTATGACTGAGGTATGCATCATTTACGTTTTGCCGAAACACTGGAGCTAACTGCTACAAAGTTCCAACACAAGACCTTGAACGATTTCCTGAACCAGAAGGTTGCTGAGACCCATCCGGCGAGACCTAACCAAACCAAGAAGCGAGTCCCAATCGTGTATCTGCATAGAAGGGAGGTAGACAAGTTCTACGAACTGCCACCTGCCGCAAAAACATTATTACCACCAGCGATTCGAGCTCAACTGAATCCCCATCATACAGTTAAAGTCCGCGTAACGCACGACCAGAAGACGAATCAAGTCTTGGCAAAGATTATCAAGGCTCGAATCGCGGACCTTGACATGTACAATCCTCAAGCACCTCTTGATTGTCGAATAAGCGTCAATCTTGAAATGAGGTATGATGGTGATATCGGGGGTTTGATTCCTTCTACATCTCCCGATCGTAGCAAGGATCGGTTGAGCTATACGCAGTCCCATTACCAGGTTGACCTCACCCAAGTCACACAAGTAACAACAGGCAATGTAAGCTTTAATCTCTGTGCTTCCCGGGAGTATACTAACCAATGATAGGGCATAAATAGGTTAGAAAAAGAACACGAGCTTGAAATCGAACTCTCCACCGCAGTCCTGCGGGATCAAGGTAGGAGAGCAGCGATGGGAGAGCCAAACGATTATATTAAGCTGGTCGAGGGCCTCATGGACAACGTGCGTGTCCTGGCTCGTAATGTACCACCACCACAGTAACTTATCTAGAGGCGGTCTGTAATATGGATCTCGAGGATACCCAATGGGCTACGGCGTTTTTATTTCTGAGGCGGGGAAAGCGATGGTGGAAGCGAACGATGAAATTTTATGGAAAGTATAGTAAAGTAACGAGGTGCCAGATCATCTAGAGGAATAAAGAATACTTTTATGATGGCCGATTGCTTCTTCCATCTTTGCCTGGAATGTCATTGTGCACAATCTCAAATATTTACTGGAGTGGGCGGCGCGCCATCTGGTGTTTCGTGAGTTCATGGTTGCCATTTGCGGTTTCAATCCCAAAGGATGGCTCTTGGCAGTTTCAATAACGTGGAGTTACCTCTTACTTACCCTTGCCTGGCGTACAACCAAGTACAGCTTCTCAACAACCATTATCTCCTTCAATATCAAACATAACCACACCCATACTACGAACTCTGCACACGGTATGGATTTAGTGTAAGAAATGAATGACCTCGCTAGATGCACTTACTGTTAGGAACTGAACTTCCGGGCCACGACCTGTTGCCGGTATACTTTATCAGCACGTAGTACGGCACATAAAGTATTCCAAATTCCAGACTAGTAATTAAGTTAGAATTTAGAGCACTTATGTGCTGTACACCTGTATATGCAAAACGAAAAAAAATAATCGTACATCTCCTATGGTAAAGTGATTAATATTTCTCAAGTGTAGGAGATTTCGATCGTACATGTGTGGAAGGAGACTATTGTTGGGGTTCATTTGGAGAAACCTCTCTCATTTTCCTGGACCTGACTATCCTAGTGGTGCGAGTTAACGAAGAGACAATATCCTCTCCCTTTCACCACTACACCATAGAGCACGAAACGCACCGCACCAGAGTTCCACTACTTCTCGAGGGAAACTCCTTCTCAAAAGGTTGCCGACTGCCATGATTCGAGCCAAATCACAACCGCTGAAACTGTATCGTAGCTGGATACCACTCTTTAATTTCAACCTCAGGTGCCTTAACACTCACAATATCACCTTGCTCAATGGCTTTCTTCCATGCAAGTTCCATGATTTTCTTACAGTCCTCCGCCAAGTCCGGATACGGGATCCTGGAAGGCGGATGCAGAGGACATCGATACTCCATCGTAACAACAAACTTCTCCAATGCTGGAAACTTACTCAAAATCAAATAGAACACCCGAGTAACCTGATCCTCATTGGCAGTACCGTACTCCTTTCTAACCCACACAATTGGTCGAAGTTCTAGCACCGTGATATTCTTCAACACAGTCGAGCCGCCGTTGCTACGGACAAATTCCAGCCATTCTGATGCGACTGTGAGGGGTAAGCTGGGCCAGATGTCATGGGTATAGAACTGAACATAGATACGGGCACTGTGGTTATGACGATCAAGGAGGGCGGGATAAGACGTCAAGCCTTGTTCGTTCCATTTAGACTCGGATATTTCGGGGACCTTTTGCTTCAAGTAGTCGGCTCTATGAATGAGAGCAAAGTGGCGAAGGAACTCCTGTCTACTCTCTTGGTTTGTGTAAAGGATATCTCGGGGAGCTAGCGAGCTCTTTCGACCAATGTGGTGGAAGCCATGGAACGAACAGATGGAGTGCAAGTCTCGAAAAGCAAGATCGATGACCCGTTGTCGGGCTGGAATAGCATAACGCCAGATTTTAAGCCGGATTTCTTGCGGCAATTGTGGGAACAGCGTAAATGTCTTGAGAGCGTGCTTCTTATCGACTTGAACGAATAATACATTTTCCGGGTCCGGGAGTTCGTTCATGAGAAGTCCATGTCGAGTTAAGGTTTCATTTGATTGGTCTACGGTTCGCATCCAGGATTCTCGAAGTTGAGGGAGCGTTGCTAGGACTGATACTGTTGCTGTGCATTCGCTGATTGTATCTAACATCTTCACTTTTAGCGTATGTGTCTTCGGTGGGGTTTGGAGCGCAGTATCAGGCTATATGGGGGCTTTTTTTTTTTGACAATCCATTGATTCATTGAATAGCCAGTCAACTGTCTGCTTTTGAGATTTACTTACTAACTGGTACATGTTGATCTCGTCGCTTCAGTTTCGCTTGCTTTCGATAGGCGCGAAGGGATTTTATAACGCGCTGGATGCGTGGTTTTGGCATTTTGTTGTTTTCTTGGTGGTCTATGAGGGTGATTAGTATGAGTTTTATGCTACTTTGTGGAGTATTGAACGGGACGTACCAAGAGAGTACTTTGGAGGTTGGGTGTGTGGATGGAGAAGTGTTTTTTGTGCCGGAGACACAGAGTTTGACGGTGGAGTTGGTTGGAGTTGGTGGAGCTTGGTTTGGTTTTGGTTTTGGCGTTGGTGTTGGTGTTGGTTCTGAGATGCAGGGATTTATTATGTGGTTGGCATTCAAGTTGGGCGGGAGGTGAGAAGGCTGAGGCTGAAGGTGAGAACGTGTTTATATTCACCAGGCTTGGGTATTTATTTGTTCAAGGTTGGATTTGTGGGCTCACCCTGTTGGTCACCCTAATCTCCTTAACTTTTGCCCACCCAGCTTCAGCAAACCAACCTCAATCATCTTAATGAGATTGTTGACATCCTTTCAAGAGTACATCCACTTCCCCTTAAGCTGCAAGTCCCTAAACACAACAACCGCAACCGGAATAGTAAGCTCCCCATTAAGACTACCGATGAGGCTGACACGTCCTGGTTGTCTAAATGTGAGGATACAGCTTTTAAAATGCGTAAAGTTTAAAGTTTCGGGTAGGGAAATATCAAAATATGTATCGATAGGTCTAAATGATTGCAAGGACTTGGTATCTGCTTGCATGTCTCCGGTCCTTTGAACGATCTAAATTCGCTCGTAACTTGCTGCGAGCTTATCCAATACTTCGAGATTTCGGCCTATGGCGATGACTTGGTCTCGGACTCTAATTGCGAGAGCTACTTTTGCTGCTGCTCCCGCCGAATATACTGGTAGCTGGTGCTATAATTATAGTTTCTTCCAAATTGAGATTTATGTCGGCGAGTCCTCCTTATGGAATTTACGAGCCTGAAAGATTTTAGTTTGAATGTGCTTCGTTGACTTTTGCATTTGTTTTCGAAGATCGCATCACGCTAAACTTTGATCCTCTAACACTGACCTTGCGAGAAAGGCGAAGCGAAACCTCCCGAAGAAACCACTCACCTCGATAAATCTTGTAAATCCTCAACCTTGTACCCAATCCTTCCAACAAGAAGAGATTCATTCAACGGTCAACAGTTCTCATGCGGAATTTTAGCATATTCAGCATAAGTAGCATCCTTCCACTCCCCTCGCCTCAATATATTGCTTTTCTTAGTATGACCCTCATGAATGCCAAATCAAAAGCAGACTCCGAATCATCTCGTCCTCAAATAAAACAATCGATCAATAATACAGGCTGTCCAGGCTTGAGGAGAATAGCATCTGGTTCAATAGCTGCAACTCGTTCTAGGTACCTTGTCCCAAACATGAGTGGCATTGGAAATGAGTAGTTGCGAGTTCCCTTTGTAGATTCATTTTTGGAATAACTTACACCGTTTGTTGTTTCCACATGAACTACTAGGCTGCCGGGACTTGGTTGAGGAGTTGAAATGATCTTGATTTCTGCGGGGTGTCTTTGGGAGCTCCTGGGGCGAAGTCATTCACTTTGCGGGAAAATTTACTACTTCGAATGTTAAGGTCTTGAAAGAATATCTAGAAGTCGGAAACTCATTCTTTTATATCATTTTCAAATCATCCTCTTACTACTTTACACCCGTTACCACCGAGCTGGTCAGCAGATCGGATGCTGTTTTGTTAAGTCCGGATCAGTCGAGTTGCTTTGAGCTGAGTAGCGTCGCTAATTCGTCTCGCTTAATCTTAATCTTGAAGCGACTCAGAGTTGAGTGCATTTTTGAGACATCGGAGGTATTTAATTGTTCATGACTACTCTAAGATTGTCCTTCTTCTCCCGTATAAAAAAAATGCGAGCCGAGGGTTGCACCTCTAAAGCGTCTCTAGTGTTATGGGTCAGGCATAAATTGCGAGGTGAGGTTTAAGTACCTACCTATCACGCCTACGCCTTCCATCTTTGCCATGGATTTCACAGAGGAATTACGGTTCCCCATCGGCATAAACGTTATCAGAGACTTAGATGTGCTTGTGTTAGAAATCGCCTACTTTAGTAAATTTTCATTCGTGTTACTGCAGCACTAGGTTACGTAGTAAGTGGGTGAGAGATCTAGTTTTATGGAGGAAAAAAGAAAGGCGTTTTGTTGCCACTTATTGTCTTGTTGTTAGTCTCATTTTCGGAGAATTACTAGACTGTAGGATGTGCTAGCCTGACCGGGATAATACAAGTGCTTAGAGAGGTGCATTATTTAACGAACCCCTAACCCTTGCCTAACGATGTATGTGTGGCTAATGTAGCTAATAATGTCCTTGTGCTAGGTTATATACTTAGTAGGTGATACTAGGATCTATGGAGCGCTCTCTTAACGGGCGAATTAGAAGATGTAAGAGGCTATTAAAGGCTGCGGGTACTACCGATGGAAATAGTTGTAGTAGTACCAAGTCCTAAAGAGCTTGCGAGGATCAAATTCAAGAACTATAGAATTTGGTCCGACATAGCTGTTGATCCTAATTCTGTTTTTGGTTCTTGAATTGAGTGAGTTCCTCTCTATAGTCATAAAAGTGACATCGTACTTTCTTATGGACAAATTTTGTGGCAACAGACACTACAACCTTCACGTCGACCGAAACAATAGCTGCAACTGCTTCTGTCGGACCGATATCGGCTGCTTCAATTATATCAGTGCTCTCCATACCTTTCAGTATGGTTCTTGCCCAAGATCTGATTTTAATTTCTCTGCCTCTAGTTTCACTGGATTCTGTCTTTGTTATTAAAATTATTCTTCCTCTGGCAAAGAAAAAACTTCAGCAAGAGGCCACTAATCACTGCCTTTGACTCATCAAGTGACGTTGCGAGAGATACTGGTGCTCGTACCCTGCCACAAGTTTGAAACCCCCTTGCGCAATTTAAGGGTGATCATCATGAGAGTTTGATTGATGGGAGGCTAAATCTTCAGATGGATAATGTTTCAACTTTTTGTGCACGATAGATTCAACGTCTGGCCGGACAAGTCGTTCGCCGCCCCTTGTGCACAATAAGCGAGGAACAGCTGTAGCTTTTTCGTCGAATATTCTGAAACGACCTGTAAAGTCTAGCAAAATAATTCTCTTAAGAATGTTTCCCCTGTGTTTTCTGCACTCTGCAATTGCAGACGGGAAAGTTGTGTAATGCGCATTGAGGAATTCCTTCATACTATCTTTGATTACAGCTCGATTTATGTTCGTAGTACTATGATCCTACCCCGTTGAGGTATGCAAGTATTGAAACAGCGATTTATGCATTCTAATACTGATGTTAGTAGACCGCGTCGACTTTCCAGGAGCTACTCTTAGAGTTTCTTAAACACCGAGTACCATTTAATCGTCCTTTATACCAAGTCTCCTTAATGAATTAACCAACTTGGCCACTTCAAAGAGGCCCCAGAAGCACTGAAGTCAACAACAGTGTTCTTAGTTCCACGGGTGCCGTATCAAGTAGTACTAATACTAAAAGTTCTAGTAATACTACATCAGGTCCTTTCGACGGAGAAACAACAAGTGCAACGGACATGAGCGCAAGCTCCTTACCACAGATAGCGCAACTTCCCCCATCAAGACATCCGCTCGTAGGGCTCTAGACTTTACTATATACATTAGATTTAAGCATTTAAGGGTCAACGGAGCTGCCGAGTTCAAGCAGCTTGTCACACTTGTCCGCAATTGGTAGTGATAGTGCAGGTTTTACTACGGAAGTACTATCCTCTCGGACTAATTCTTCATTGGACAGTAAAGCAGTAACACCTCTGGGTACCGATACTGCAATACAGTAAACAGTATTGAGACAGCTAGCATTGAAATCACGAGCAGGACCGGAGTACCAACTTCCACTCAAGTAGTACTGGTATTGACAGCAGTACGTCCACCACTGAGTTCTCCACTTCATAGCAGCAGCAGGTTGGCTCTTTACACAAAGATCTCACCTCTGACTTGAATTCTTCATCTAGCTTGTACCGGCACTCCAATATTTTGCCATACATACCATGGGGTTTGTCTTCATCAGAATGCGGTTAACCGCGGTACATGTGGCGATTCTATAAGTACTATAAGTGCAATTATTTGATTAATCATCTGATATGATGTCAGTTTGAGGATCCCTCTGTGATATTGTACTACTAGCGTTGGCACGATTGAAAATGGCGTCTGGGAATTTATGCATGAACTTTACCTCCTTACTGCTTTCATGGACAAGGTTAGGGGTCAGGGTTAATAACAATGGTTTGCAACGACAAAGGGCGAGTAATGGCTCAATAGTAGCCAGCAAGTTAGCCGCAGTCGCTGGGCAGTGCTCGTCTAATGATAACGGAGTTCATACAGAACCCTTGTGCTAGTCCTGTCTGTGTTTCACTAGCGGCCTGACCAATGTCAAAACGTTACAGTACATCCGATGCTACTTCAGTGGACGGATAATTGGATGTGAATCTAGGAACACCCAAAGATACAGTTCGCGAAGCCTCCTGATCTGTGCTGGGATACAAGGATCCTCGCAAGGTGTGTTTTACGCTTAACATCTGTTGTGATTGAACCTCCGCTACGCTTGGACAATTAAAACACTGCTAGTATAACCTGATGCGATGTCGCTGACCCGAATCCGATACTCGTATACTGCCCCAGTCAGATCCACTGTCGTGTCGAGGCAAAAGAAACAAAGCCATACTCAATCGTGCCATACGGAGGTCTACGGGGTAAGGAAATGTACCCTGTGATGTCTGTGCTTGGCGTTCGGCTGGGTAATGCCCGAATCTCTATAACGCCGATCTGCAGATTCTAAACCATTGAAACAAAAATGTCCTATCACAGCCTCAATATTCGAAACCTATGAATGGTGAGCAAAGATTTCTGCGGATTTGCATGCCTGAGTTAGAAAGCTGGGGGATTTCCATGGGTATGTTGGTCGATCTCACAGCTGCTTAAAAAGACCTTGCGAGATATTTTCTTTGTTATTATTGCTGTTCTGAGTTATCTCTGAGTTATCCTCTCCTTGGGAGAGAGCTGTCGTCTCCTATTTCATCTTCTTATTTTCCGTTCTTTTACACATCAGAATTTGACATTCTCGATCTGTAAATATGTCTTCAGTCAACGACATGAGATTTCGGCCTTCAGCCGCTTTCCCCTTCGCTCTCTCAGTCATATCTTTTGTTCTCGTTCTCTTACTGGTCTTGTCTGGTACAAGACCAGATTTGGTTCCGGATGCCTATCTCCTCAGTGTCAGTCAAAATTAAACATTTTCTCTTGCTGTCCCCTTTCTCCCACTCGAAATTCATTTCCCAATACCAACTGGAATTTATACTGAATTTCTGCAGTTTAACACCACTAATGTTGGTCAAAACCTGGTGGAATTCGGCCCTGCTGTAGCAACTCCTAGCACAGTTGCAACTAGGGATGCTAGTGTACTCAGCTCATACGAAATGCTACGGTCTTTACGCCAACGAACTTCGTCGCTTTTGCAAAGATCAGATGCAGTATCTTTGACCGCAGATATCTTAAATTCAACGTCTTCGACTTCACAGAGTTTAAATTCAACATCCTCAACTACGCAAAGCTTAAATTCAACGTCTGAGACCCCAAATTTGAACTTAACATCTTCGAGTACACAAAACTTGAATTCAACTTCACCAAGTGCTGCACCATCTCTGAATATACCGACCGTTGCAAGCACAGCACCTTCGTCAGGGATAAATATTGCACTTATTGGATCATTTTTTCAGATTGTTCTCAACAGCTTCGCAAGTGGAGTTGGCGACACATTAAAGGGTGTCACAACGCTGCTAGTTACTACTTCCAAGCAACAACTAGATGTCAGCCAATATTACACTATGCATCTCCAAAACATATGCGAGGGTAGCGTTACAAACCTAACTGATTCCGGCAACTCCTTCAATATTACACGCTGTGTAAGCTACAATAACGCCAGTGCTAGTAAGTCATGTTATCACCCAAGCCAAGATCTAAAGACGGTTCGTAATGGCAAGACACTGACTACTATTTTCTTAGCTATCGCAAATTACACCAGTACCATATCAAATACTACAACCATAGCAGCTATGAACATTACTGTTCCCTTCTTAAACGAAGTGCCTGGCCTAGGAAGGTCCACCAAAAGTGCGATTGACACTGTATCTGGGTTCGTCCTCTTCTTTTTCATCATCAATCTCATCGGAAGTGGGTCATCCATAATCCTGTCGGTCGTTGCATTCTTGTCGCCCTCGAACACGAAAGTACCCCTCGCCGGCGCAGCAATCACAACGATAAGCGCAACGATCCTACAGACAGCTACATTCACTTCGACAATTCTCATCACCACCATAAAGTCAAATATCAATAAGTTCAGTAGCACTGTTGGAATGAGCGCTTCGGCCGGTTCCAAGTTCTTGGTTTTCATCTGGCTCGGTTACATCGCTGCTCAAGCGGCGAATAGTTACTGGGTTACAATATGGTTCGTTGAGTACAGGAAGCGTTCATACAAGGCAAGGGAGAGGACGGCGCAGGAGATTGGAAACTACAAGGGCATCAAAATGGAGGTCTGGAGTGACATAAGACTTCGGAAGGGACTGAATGAGTATCCTGAGGATGTGAAGGTGCTAACGGACACTGAAGCTAATAGCTTCCAATTCAGGAGATCTTATTATAATCAGATCTAATTCTTTCATTCCTTCTTCTTCTTCTCTACCTGCTAAGAGCACAACATGAAAGAAGCTAGTTCTTCTGCTCTTAGCAATTTTTAGTTAATATATGAGTTGAACTCATTTTTATGTTAAATTTTAATTACTTCTTATAAGCTTGCAAGTGCGTCTTGAATTATTATGTGCCTGTGGCAAACCTTTGGATATCAAGTTCAACCTGCTAGTAGTCTAAAAAATAGAAAAATATTCCGTACATTTCTAGACACTCCCACGTGACTAGGTGTCTACGGAACTGGAACTAGAAAAGTAATGCCACAGGTCTGAGAGAATTAGAACCAACCAAGTCCGAAATGTAAAGAAAAATAGAAGTTCAACGAACGTAGCTTGCTCCCTCCTCTCGCTGAAACTTTCTCAAGTGCATTCCTTCAATCTTGTAGTGCTCCCACCAGAATATACCACAGAGGCAGTCGAAGAAGGGCCTGATTGGTAAGACAGTTTTCAAACCACCGGATACCCTAAGACTCCTGGTTTGATACTAGTCCGGGAATCAACCTTCAAGACGCATCCATAGTGTTTCAATCTTCTCTCCTGCAGTCTCTGTTTCCTTTACAATACAGTGATACCAAGCGTCGTCATCGTGTTCAATGCATAAAATGTAATTCTGGCCGCAGAACAGTGTACCTCTTCCTAGATTAAAACAGAGCAATTCCTGTTTAAATGCTTTACGTCGCGATCATAGATTATGCGAAAAGGAAAATACATTAGCAGGATTAATTACGAAGTAGTGACGAAGCGTTTCCTCAATAGCTTTTAGAGTTGTTCTTCAGAGAAACTGGCAGCTTCTTGTTCTGTCTATAAGCATTAAGAAAATTGTTTACATTTTGACCTTCAGGGCATGTTGCTCTCTATTTCTGAAGCCTTAATTCATTTGGAAGATTTAAGAATAGGTGAAATTTTTTGCTTTCTTTATTTCGTTGCTGCGAGTTTTCCTTGAGTACTGTGAGGGAGGTAGCTGAAGTTGGGGAAGACCTCGCGCAGAAGAATTAATTGAAGAACTAGCTGCTGATTTACTAAATAAGTTTTGAATGATCGATATTCGATAATATTATTTCCTAGCTTTTGCTGGAGCTTTTGAATTCTAGAATCCATTGCCATTGTTTACAGATGAGAGGTTGTAATGGCCTCATGTTTTCAGGAAGGTCCGAATTAAACGAATTTCGAGGACTAATTACATACAGCAGATCT
>JAJONI010000697.1:0-19532 GCA_022190145.1 Pezicula rhizophila
AATATCGATTGCGCTGTAGTTGGTTTTTGGGATTGGGTTAAGTATTATAGTATGGGTAGTTAAGTTAAGTATATGCTCATGGCAGGGAGATAAATATTGACTAATTCGTCAACCTCTTGAAATGAGTTTCTGAAAAGGCTGTTGGTAGGAAGGGGGAGGTTGAGAAAAGGTAGAGGTGTTCGTTATTCACTTCCATTAGAACAACATATTCAGATAAAAGGTCTTTTAAGACGCCAGCATGAGTCGATCATGGAAAGGTATTATATTCATTCTGTCATCTTCGTAAGCGATCGAGAGGAACGCAGTCTCAGGTCTTTCTTTACACACCCGCCGACTCCACCTATTAGTAAACAAAAGCCGCTTGTGTCAATGGCAAGCTTGTTGCGGGTTCACAAACCATATGTACGCCATCAGCCTCAACGCGATAGTTCTCTGGATCGACTCTCATCTTGGGGCGCACATCATTAAACTTCATATCCTGCTTCCCAATGTTCCTACAGTTGCGCACAGCCTCGATCCGGCTCTTCAACCCGTAGCTTTCAATATTACCGTTGCTGATTGAGGACTTGGAGACAAAGATAATAGAAGTTTGTGGGACGAGGGGTGCAAACATAGGGCGGGAGATAATGGGTTGGACAGTTGGGATAGAGGCATTTGGATCGCCCTGTTTTTGTGTTACTTTCTGAACTTAGATGAAAGGGATACATCGGGGAACTTACCATTTGCGCGTAGGAGATCATGCCGCTCTTGATGACAGTCATAGGTTTTGTGCCAAACCAAGCTGGATCCCAGACCACAAGGTCTGCCACTTTGCCTATCTCTACACTTCCAATGACATGACCCATCCCTTGTGCAATAGCGGGGTTAATCGTGTACTTGCTGACGTATCTCTTTACCCGAAAGTTATCTGCTCCCGTACCTTCATCTTCTTTCAACGTTCCTCGTTGCACTTTATTTTTGTGCGCCGTGTTCCACGTCCGTAAGATCACCTCGCCGCAGCGACCCATCGCCTGTGAATCAGAAGACATCATGCTAATGGCACCAATATCATGAAGTACGTCCTCAGCAGCGATAGTCTCGGCGCGGATACGAGATTCTGCAAAAGCAACATCTTCGGGGATGTTCTTGGAGAGGTGGTGACATACCATGAGCATGTCAAGATGTTCATCGAGGGTGTTTTGAGTGAAGGGTCTTGTTGGGTTTGTGGATGAGGGAATGACGTTGGCGTGCTCAACTACGCTAATGATATCAGGAGCATGGCCACCACCGGCACCTTCGGTGTGGTAGGTATGAATGGTACGGTCCTTAAAAGCTGCGATTGTAGACTCGACGAATCCAGACTCATTTAATGTATCAGTGTGGATAAGACATTGGACATCGAGCTCATCACAAACTGTGAGACACGAATCGATAGCGGAGGGTGTGCTTCCCCAATCCTCGTGGAGTTTAAGACCACATGCTCCTGCGTTCACTTGTTCACGGAGTGCTAGTGGATTGCTGTCATTTCCTTTGCCAGTGATGCCAAAGTTGATAGGCAGCGTATCACAAGCCTGGAGCATTTCCCGCATGTAATTCTTGCCCGGAGTGCAGGTTGTTGCACTTGTACCAGCACTTTTAACCGTTAGCTAAGTATGGCTGTGAGTAAAGAAAATCATACCTTGGACCAGTGCCACCTCCGAGCATGGTAGTGATACCAGAAGAAACAGCCTCATAAACTTGTTGAGGGCAAATGAAGTGGATATGTGTGTCAAAACCACCAGCAGTGATAATCTTACCCTCGCCGGCGATGATCTCCGTGCAAGATCCAACGATCATGTTTGGGGTTACCCCTTCCATCACATCCGGATTACCAGCCTTTCCAATGCCAACAATCAGACCGTTCTTGACACCAATATCTGCTTTGTAGATCCCAGTCCAGTCAACAATCAAAGCATTGACAATCGCCAAATCCAGCGAAATCTCGTCAGATACACCAGAAGCTTGACCCATCCCTTCTCTCAGAGTCTTTCCGCCCCCAAATTTACACTCATCTCCATATGATGTCAGATCTTTCTCAACCTTAATCCACAGGTCAGTAAATCCCAACTTGACAAAGTCGCCAACCGTTGGTCCAAACATAGTCGCATAGGCTGCCCTGTCCATCTCAAACATGTCGATATGTGCGGCATCACCAGCTGGCTCAGGCGTGTGAGCAAATCCCCCAGCCTGAAGCTTGGAAATAATTTCATCTGTACGAGAAAGATCAACGACTCCAGTGGCCAAATGATTCCCGCCTCGGATGGTTTTCTTTCCTCCAATCTCTACCAGAGTAACGGTCTTTGTATCTCCCGGCTCGAAACGAACAGATGTGCCGGCTGCAATATCCAGTCGATATCCATAGGCCTTGATACGATCGAATTCTAGTTGGGGATTGGTCTCAATGAAGTGGTAATGCGAACCAATCTATCGCAATTAGCAACTCTACCCCGTATTTCCACCGACAAACTGACTTGTATTGGCCTATCTCCCTTGCTAGTAACCTTCAATTTGATCCTCTTCCTCCCCTCATTCAATACGACCTTGCCTTTCACAGTAACAACGGCACCCGGTTGTTTCGTCGCTTCATATTCCTCCTCCTTGGGCAACGGGAACATATCCTGACTTGGAATCGGGAGAAAGCTTCCGTACAATGCCTTCGCCAGGTCTCCATCATCGCTGCTTATGGGATGGTGTACAGTAACGAGGTATGTGCCGACAGGAAATGTTCCCTCGACCATTATCTCGGTAAGTGTTGTGCAAACAGAAGCAAGGACATGCCGGCGACCGAGCATTGTTGCTCCAATTGACATAAGATCCGCAACATTGTGATTTCCATCGCGAATGAGCTTGAAACGATCAGCCTGAGATCCTCATATATAGGGTTTAGCATAACACGAACTTCTTGGAGGTTGTTTGAGATTAATGCCTGTGGTTATGGTTAGTTATTTCCGGGGGTTCGAAGTTTTGCAACAACATACGACTGCCTCGGAATGGTTTAGCTTCACCCCTCGAGCAAGGCGTCTCTGAGCGAGGAGGCCAAGCTGTGAGATGACAAGTTTGTCGACCTGCGCAACACGTTAGCCCAGGCTTTGAGGGGATGATGGGATCATAGGACAGATACAGATAATACAGACTTCTTTGGGGATGAGATGCATCTTGACTTGCACTGCAATTACTGCAATAAGTCCTGAGCTGTCTGGGCTTTGTGAAGAGCCTTTTTTTTTTTTTGCAGTCAAGACGTTCGTTCGTTCGTTCGTTCTACTGCTGAGCGCGAAAGGAAACTCGGGCTGAAGACTTGCTTGCATACCCCGCCCTTGAGAAATTGTCGCGATAAGAATTGACATGCTGATTTGCAGTCGGCCGCCGCCCAGGTACATGCTTGGCATCCAGAAGCTTTGCTCCAGTAAGAACTTTGCCAGACTTCGGACGAAAGTCAATTGAAAAGTCAATTATTGAGTGTCAATTGAGTGGATGGCATTATTTGAACAGACGGTACTGTAGGATCTTGCTATCTTTGCTAAGTTTGTTTATTTACATAATAATAGCCTATGTATATGCATGTCTGGTCTAATATGTACGCATCACCCCACTATTGCCGTGGTAAAAAAGGCTGTACCTGATGACTCCGAACCGTATTCCACCTATTGCCGGTCTCCGTACCTCCTCATTCAACCAACCGGATATCATGACTTTCCCAAAGGCCCCCATACGCAAAACGCCTTTTCCCAGATGAAGGTTTGTTTGCCTGCCAGTCCCAACCCTACCCAGGGTGCAATATAATATAATATGACGCCGTAATCCCAATGTGCAACGCTAACCGCAAAATCAAAGCAAAATTAATGCAAAAACCGAGCCACACCTCATTATGAGAAGCCTGGAAAGACCGTAGCAAGCCTTCGGCGCCCTAGATTTTGGTAAGCCTTGAACAGACAAATACAGTTAGGTCAAACTTACATTTTGGACGTCGCCTCTCACTGACCACGTCAGGGTCATCAAGAGGCGCAGAAGTTGTCGCCAACTCCTGAATTCGTCGTTGCGCGATCTCCTGCCTAGAAAGTCCGGGAGACAATGGCTGTGGAACTCGATTGCCCAATATAGAGTCACGAGGTTCTGCAGACATCACAGTGATCATGGTAGGTTCTTGAGCTTGCAGTGATATAGGGCTTGGTATCTCTGCATCGCCCCTTGTATATGCCGGTGACCTGCGGATAATTCTCCTAAAGAAAGATCCCCAATCTTGGATTCGGTTCAAGCCATGGCCAGATTCGACATCAGCGGTATTGTCATTGACAGTGACTCTGGCCCGAAGCTGTCTCATGTTTCTCTCCCGACGAACCATATTGTTTGTAATCTTGACCCCACAGTAACCCACTGGGAGGACAGTCTTCTTACACATTGGGCAAAGCGAGCTGTTATCGCTTAAAAACGTATCGATACACTCCGGATGGTAGATATGGCCGCAGGGGAGCTCTCGGATTGTTGTGACTCCTGACTCGAAGTCATCGAGACATATCGGACAGGTTGGTTGAGAATATGGGAGGAATTTGTGAGCAAAAGTAGATTGCCGTTCAGATGTGCTGTCGTCCTTAAGCGGAAGGACCATGTCGTCCGTTGCAACTTCTTTCTCTTGTCTCTCATGGTTTGTTCTGTTCACCTCCTCGATAGCAGGTAGCACTTCATCTGAACTGTGCTGCTCGGTGGTAGGAGTAGCATCCACTGACAGAGTTGTACCTTCGTGTTTCTCAGATTGATCGTCCTCGCAATGATATGTGAATAATGGCATCCTGCGTATAATCTTATCTGGAACGGTCAACCGTTTGATGCCGAGCGCCTCCAGATCTACTTCACCGCTTAATACACGTCGATGCAGGGACTTTCTGCGTTGCATTTGGACAAGGTGCATGGTAGCTGATGTAAGAGCCAGCATAGTTGCGAGGACCGCAGCAATGACAAGGACAAATAGCCACACTCCTGACAAGCTTGATGATGACGGAACGGATATTTGTGAGAAGATGCGGACATAATCCCGGATGTCTATGTCTGGCAGCTCTGCTATTTGATTACCGAATGGGACGTTTGTCATGTTTCCGGAGTAAAGGCTCAGTTCTTTCATCATGCGAGCACCTGTCGCTCCAGGTACTGCATACACTGGGTATGGGTTTGCTGATTTCCACCGTCCTCCGTCGTGTAATCCCCATACATCGTCGTGAGGCAGAGGAGGAGCTTCAGTACTATTATCGGGAAGGTAGAATATGAAGGCCCGCATCGGGTCCAGTCGTGCTGCAGTAAGATATGATTGCGTACATTCTGCATTGATCCAAGGAGCTAATGCTACTAAAGTAAAGTCTGTTGGGGGTAGGTTGGCTTGTCGGGTTACGTTGGTTGGGATATATTGTTTTGATATGTTGACGCATGGGTCACTCGCCAGGAGGTCTGGTACATAGAGAAAGCCTTGTATGAGGCCACCGGAAGGCGAGTTGTGACTTGAGAGTGTTTGGATGTTGTCGGTGATGTCTTCCGCATAGGAAATGTTTGGCTATAGCTCGGTTAGTACTTGGGATGCTTCAAGATGGAGGGATCTCATACCCGTAGTTGGGCGACCGACCCGAACAGGTCGGAGTCGGTGTCGCTCGCAGGCCATTCGATGTTCGGAAATAGCAGACTACAGAGGGAAAAAACGTTAGAAACGGGTCCCTAATCGCATCTGTCGTCAACAACAATGACTGCTGTTGCTGGTTACAGAGTCTTGGTGTGGTGATGGCTGAAGTGCCGGGCTTCCGAAGGATCGATCACGACGACACTTCACGACCACGACGTCGACGTCGACCACAAACAATAGACCTCAGGGTACGACAAAGAGAGTAGTGGAACATACACGACGTTACTTATCTCATTTGCGGCTACAGACACCACTGTCAGCATATATACATCCCGCAGGAACGCTATGATGACAGCCAAGAGACAGCCAAGCATGCCTAGATCTGGGCAATTATGGGGGTGGAATTGGGGGATTGAGACGTACCCATAGCTGGACGGACGCGCACGAGTCTCTGGCACCTGGCCAAAAGGCGTAGACTGGAGGACGATGTTGGGTGAACATGTGTACGAGATCTAGTCGAGGACTCTCATATTGAGAGAAGCCGAATGTGTGTTGTCGTCTGCTGAGGATGGAGAAGATGTTTGCCAAGGAGGAACGCTTCCCGCAAAGCTTAGCCCTCGCTTGAGCAATTTAAGGCGACGAAGGAGTGTGGAAGGTAACGAAGGAGTGTGGCAGTCTCAAGCAGGGAGCCCAGGGACTGGTGACACGAGATCAAGCGGGGCACACACAGGGGGGGGAGAGGGGAGGGGGGGGAAAGCCATTGAACTGCTGGGAAAGCTTGTCTGGCTGTGTGCATCGTACTTTCGTACTAGCCTGAATAATCTTTTTGTTTTCTTTTCTAAGTGCATCAAGGGTAATTAATTAACCAATCACTCAACGAGGAAAAGTCCATTTTTTGCTATATCTAGCTAGTTGCGCTTAGACAGGAATAAAAATTATTTGGGCATGTAAAGTACGAGGTACGTCTCGTTGTCGCATGCTGAGTTTGATCGGGCGAGAGGGTGGCTTGCTTTAGGCAATTAATCAACTTCAGGTTCTTCTCGCTAATCAAAAACACAACCAAAAATAGTCGGAAAACTGGAAAAGACCGGTAACTTCCGAGCGCTGATCAGCCAGTCCGACTCCCGAGGATTATATAAGCAGATCTGAAAGCAACCCAGCTGCATCTTCTTGGCCTTGGTGTGAAGCAAGATCTGAGCCAGCTGAGATATGATAGTGTGCCCATAAGACTTTTTTGTTTTTAATTATTCAAAACTCGATGGCCGTGCCGCTATTCTCTAGACAATTACGCGTCAGCGTTTGGTTTGGGGAAGCACGGCACGAGGAACAGGTGCGAATCCGGGAAAGCCTTGTCCATTTTGGGCTAGAGGGACAGTTGAGAGGACAATTTTAATCACGTGTTATATGTGCCCGATGTAACTCAAGAACCAGAACGGGACAGTAGAAAATTCTCTTGACGCATAACGTATTGCTGCCAGCTTTGGAGGGAGTAGCAGCAGTGGGTGCGCCACAAAGGAGAAGACGAAATGAAGATGTACCATTAATTTCACTGGGCATACTACCTTGTACATTCGGAACTTTAAAGCCATTCGTAGAAGTAATACCCAAGGTTTGTATAATTCAGACAACTCATCAGTCCAAATAAACCTTCCAGATAATTTTCTCTGCTACAGCAAAGTCGCTTAACCTCCCAAGCGCTGTACTGTACACCAAAGAGTTTCGAATTGCGGTTGCTCTGGCTCCTGGAGTAGCCACTCTTGAGTGCAATCCTTTTAATATTATGCGCACTTGTGCTTACGTACGGTACTGCGTACGTCCCATTAGTAGCAAAGGCTCAAGGCATGTAGGTGCCTTACGCTCTGCTAAGGAAGCTTCTGTCTAGACGGCATCGATAATTAGGAAAACTACCTAGACAGAAGATGCGTACAATATCCCCCCGGCTCAAATGTAAATTCTATATAGCGCCTAAGCAGATTTAGCAATTCCGAAATACTAGTAGAAATTGTTGTTATGGAAACCTCGGATAATTTCCGAATGTTTTAGTTTCGTGCTATACCTCTATTTAGAAGGTCGTCCCTTAACTCTAGTATAGCCTGTAAAGTATATCTTGTATTAGCAATCCTATATTATCTATGTAAATTTGCGCAATAGAAAAGGGAAACCTTTAAGAAAACAAGTATTTTTTCGTAGATCTTCTTATCTTTAAGAGAGTTAGCAGATTAGAAATATCTACATACAAAACTATGGGGGAGATAAAACGCTACTAGAATTTCTCTATAAACGGCTATCCTCTCTAAGCAATAAATGTAGAAATTACATTTGAACTTGGGGGGTTATGTTGTACTTTGTAGGTAGAGTACACTCTTAGGAAAGCCGTGACATCAGCACGGCGTGGAGTCGGGCCGACACAGAACAGTGGATCGCGTTCGCGACGACCATCCAAGGACAAGTTCCCCAGATTTCGTCTGAGAACGAGTTCCTAGATGTAAATAAAACACTAGCTGCCATGCCTCCCCCAGGACAGAAAGGTAAGAAAGGCAGCAATGCTGCACGGCAGTCACGCAGTCGCAATACGACCCCTAGCCTAAGTTCTGGCGCAACGACGATACAACCTGTTAGCAGCTCGGCGGAAACAGCACTGCTGGAACTCCCAGTTGCTTCTTTTCGGACCTTTACTTCAGAAGATCTTGTGGAGCAGCATGTCTCAACGATACCATCGTCAAAAGATCTTGAAGGATTGTTGGACCGAGTAGCGAAACTTGCTGAAGTTGTAGATACTCGGAGCCAGGTCTGCGACAAAGGATTGCGATTGGTTGTCAACTGGCGTAACCGGAGGGAAAAAGAGGTCGAGGAAGAAAAAAGAGCCGCAGAGCTTAAATCAATTCTGAAGCGCGACGAAGAAGACGAGGAGCGGGGCAGGAAAGAGAAGATGGCGGGCAAATTGAAAAAGAAGAAGGAATCTAGTAGACCTCCGCGAGAAGAAAGACCATTAACACATGGTGCTCATGGCCTTGCGCCCCAAGACGGAACCCAGCTTGGTGAGTTTTCCTTTTAATAAATTAAGTCCCAAGCATGCAAACTTTCATATCTAACCTCAAATCCCCAAAAAATAGAGCACTCTTCCCCCGTACGTGACCCAACCGCACGAAAGCAAGGCCACGTCCGTAAGCAACCGTCGAGAGACAACGATTCTGCCAGCTCTTCGCTTTCGCCTGTCGCACAAGCAACACCCACAGCTACAGGTATGGATCTAGATATGAAAGATGGACAAAGAGCGGAAGATGATTCAGACTCTGACGAACGTCAACCACCTCCTGCACCCGCCATTGCTAAACTCCAAACTTTTGGCGATGATCCCTCAACATTCCCAGACCCTACCATCTACGAAATTCGACCAGTACACGAAGGTATGAGCGAAAAAGAGAAGAAGGAGATCTACTCCGTCGCAGAATATCCGCATTACGACCTACTAGATCTCATACCCGGAATTCCCGAAGATGCAGATTACTCCAATCCAAAACCCTTGAATCAAGTGCAAGCCAACACGTTTGCGACATTCCTGGAACCATATTTCCGGCCCTATACCGAAGAAGATCTTGCTTTCCTACGAGATAGAGGAGATCGCGTAAATGCATTTGTTATACCTCGTCGTGGCAAGAAACATTACCATGAAGTATGGGCTGAGGAAGATGGCGCTCTCTCAATGGATATTCCCAAGCAAGATCGAGACAAATTGCCCCCAAACCAGCCACGCGGAGATATTGAGAACATGGACGATGCGGTTGCAGAGACAGATCAAATATCAGCTGGTCCTCTCTTGTCAAGACTCCTGGCAACAATGCGACCTGAATCGCGAGCGCCTGTTTCCGAACCAGCCATAAATGGTGCTAATGGTGAAGTGAGCATGAACGGGGATTCTAATGCTGACTTAGATGCATTCTTTGATGCCCCTGCGCCTCCATCTCCTCTGCCACCCGCAACATTTATGAAGGATTCGAGCTCTGAAGCCTGGAAGAAAGCAAATCATCCAAAGCTAGAATACGCGCATATGGATGAAAGAATCAAGCAAGAGCTTCGTCATATTGGTTTCTTACCTCCAGATACTGAGCCAGACTACGATGCACATTTTGACGATGAGATTGCTGCCCGTCTTCGACTTCTCCAGGCACAACTTAAAGAACAATCTATAATCAACGGTGCACGCAAAGCACGTCTCCAAGAGCTCACCAACAACCACCTCGCTCACCAAGAATATAACACCATCCTTGAAGATCTTGACGGCCAGGTACAGACTGCATATTTGAAACGCACTCGTACCATGGGCAAGAGCAAGAAAGCAAAGAGACCTGGCGGAGCAGGCGGTGGCAGTCACGCATCGGGAGTAAACGGCGGCTTAGCGAGACCTGGAATTGGCGACCAGACGAAGGCGATCATGGAAAGACGAAAGCGCTGGATCGATAGCATCAGCATAATCTTCGATGATGATAAGGACATTGGCAAGGTCCCCAAGGCTTCGGTTGCCGGTAGTTCGATCTTCAAGCCAGACGACCTTGCCGAGTTTGTTAGGAAGGAAAAAGAAAATTGGGATGAAGAGGCTGATGAGGAGGGTTAAAGTTACGTCCTGATGTTACTTATAACTAAGATAGAGACGTTTCTGTCTATATACATGTGTATAGCCTTGAGGTGGCACTGGCGTATAGGGGAGGTAATGCTTATGAAGCATATGATAAGAGAACGGGAATACCTAACTACCATGGGGCGTTTGTCGTGTGAATATGTGTTCACGGGTTGGTGTTTATCTACAAGGCACTCTCAAAGGAACGGGGAAACGTCATCATGAGGCGTTGTTGGAAGGCATAGCGTAGTGCTATTACACATCAATTGATACCAAAACTTGTATTACTTGCATACTTGTAAGTGTATCAAGCAAAATGAAATGGATTTTTCTTTTTAGAAATATTAAACTGAGCTACATCTTTTTTTCAACATGTGATCTTTATGCATATCAATTCTTTTAAGTTCGAGTACTGCAGCTACAAAATGCTTTTATCTCTAGTCGAAGGAAATATTTCAGAATTCAATGTTGACTAGTTGTCTGTTATCTTGACTCTCTCAGTACATTTAAACGGTTAGAACAATGCTATCTCCCTTAATACCTCGTGTCTTTCAATGCCTAGTTTTACCACAGCGCTAGGTCCTTATAATCTACTATTCCTATTATTACCTAACTCCCTGGTCTGTCCCCCTCTCTATTCCTCCTCGCTACTTTTTACCCTATTCAAAAGTAGTTTCAAGTTTCAGGGAAGATGTTCTAGTGTTTATAGATTAATTTGCCCACGTCAAGTCAGTTACTCAGATGGAGTCACCTCGCAACTAAGTTCTAAGAAAGATATTCTTGTTTCTATATATGACCATCTCTGGCCAAGGGAAACACATTTCCCCCTACATACGCGTGTAGCATGGAGCAAGTTTGAGTTGTCTAATCTTACAAGAACCATAAAATACGACAAACAATATTCGTCACATGCCTAATCAGCTCGAGGCTTCTTCTCCATATGCTCTGATTCTGCCTCACGCTCCTCCTCACACTTGCGTTTCTTGGCCTAAATGTGGTAAGCTTTTCAGTTCGCAAGTAAGAAAGTCAATGAGACATTCACTCACATTAGCTGACTCCTCTGCAATAAGGCCCGCAAGATCATCTTCAAACGAAGAAGGGCGAGCAGAAACCTTCTGGTTGTGGATATATTGGACCATGGTGCAGCCCTTCTCAGCGGCTGTAATCCAGCCGTCCAAAAAACGTTCCGCATTCTCGGTCGTAGCAAGGTCGTCCACCAAGTAAGGAATGGCGCCAAACCTAAGGTCACCGTTTTCCAAGTTTTGCCAGAAGAGATTACACTGTAGGGCATCTTTGACGGCAGGTATTTCGTATTCATCCTTGAACTTTTGGAACAGGGTTTTCATTTGCGCCTCATTGCGAGTGTAAACAGACCAGCCTCCGACAGCTACCTGAGGAGACGTAGGTTTCAGTTCTGGCTTTGGCTTTGAGTTTGCTATAATTTTTTTTAAAAAAAATTAGTTAATTCGAGTTACTCAACTTGAATTCAATGATGCAGTCAGTTTGGAAGATAGGTGGCTTACTGGAATGAATCTTAGAAACATCCTCAAACTCTTTGGGATCGATGGGACTCAGTCCGCCATACGCATGGACCTGCGAAGATAGTATGCTATTGGTCTGGTTCGTCTTGCTGAACTGGACTGGTGAAACTCCATCTGAGTAACTTAGCTTGCCATGATTAACATCCTTGGAAGGCTCATCTCTATCCTTATAGTAAGTTCTGCCATAAGGATAAGAGCTCTTACTAACTTTGTTAGTCTTGATGCTTTCGCTAGGGAGACTACTTCTCGATTCGGTGGTGGATGAAAGAGTCCTCGACTTCGGTTTAGACGCGCCGACTTTCTCCTTGTCCTCCGGTCGATAATAGTCACCCTTCTGAGCAGCATGAGCAGTGGGCGGTTCGTAATGGTCTATTCTGGCGTGGTTCGCCTCTGGGCGGCTTGGTGAATAGTTTGGGGAGTATGTGTCACGGTGCCTAGGTCTACCGGTGTCCTGGTCTCCAAATGGATATAAGTTCTTCACTACCTTTGCACAACGCTCCAGCTCGTTTAGACGGCGCTCAAGCTCAGCTCCTCGCTGCTGAGATTCTTCAAAGCGTGCCTTGAGGGCCTTGAGATCTACTTCCTCCTTTTCACGGCGTCCACTATGTAGAAAGAATAGTTAGTTACCTAAACCAACGTGAGGATTTAGTGTTAAACTCACTGTCCAGTATGGGAGCTTGACGGTCTAGAAAGACTGCTACTGGCGCCGTGATTGGCAGGAAGGACTGCTGGAACAGCCGCAGAAGAGCTATGGCTACTACTACGGCTTCTTCCAAGGCCACTCAAGTCTCTTGGTGGTGAAGCACGATCCACGGCGGCAATTGCTTTTCGCTTCTCAACATCGCCAAAGGATCGGTGATACGGCAGGCACTTTTGACCTGGGAAAGGAGCAGGGGAAACTATGAAAGTCATTGAGCAAGCTATCTTGAAGACCGTAGTCAGGAAATAAGAAGTGGGACAGAGATAACTTACACCATTGGTACCAGACAAGCGACTGTGCGTACCATTGCCGATAATCGGCGGTACAGTCAAAAAACTTGCGATTGGCTTCATCTCTTCGCTTCTGTAGAGACTGGAAGAACTCCTTCCTCTTATTAATCTTCATAGCCATCTTCTCCATCCGCGATTCCATGGAGACAAACTTGTCTAGGGCAATGGTTGTAGTAGAAGGTGTAGATGGAATGTTCACGTTAGGAGGTGCAGGTCTGGGCGGTCCCTGGTATGGGATGCTCGCGCAAGGAAGTACATATCTGCCAGGTTCTCGATATGGCGTGTTCGCGACGGGAAGCGTTGTCGGCCTGGGTGGGAGAGGTTGCTGAGATGGGTTGGTTGAGATTCTGTGCGATGCAAGATTCTTTTGCAACGCATCCGTGGCGTTGGAATTCATCTTGTAGATGGATGGTGGAGGACGGAGGACGGTGATGTTGAGTCGGAGGGAGAGGAGAAGAGAATTATGAGAGTTCAAGATCCTTTGAAGAGGGCGAGTGCTCAAGTGAAGTAAATAATGCTAGACACTTCCTTCCTTTCTGGTTGACCAAACCACCAACTTTCACAGGTCGGACTAGATCACCGCCTTTAGAAGAAGAACCACTTCTTGTTACCACCTTTTCGTATGTGCCTGCATTACTTTTCTTTACTTTTCTGGCCACGTTATCAACTGGTGGAAGACAACAGAAATTCATGCAGTAGGCCTTCTAATGTTACCTAGTCTTTGTGTACAATGGAATTCAAGGGATGAACTTTCACTTCTCTGTGCAGCACTCACTCAATATCCTCGCATAACCTAGCAGAGTGCTGAACCCCCATCTACGTAAGGTTTCCTTCCCTGATTTACTTCGAGGGATTTACAATACTAAAAGATTTTGACTGATGATTTATGTGTACGCATTGCAGTACAACAAAATTATGATAAGATGTAGGCCTTCCTTTCCTGAGACATCCTTCCATGTGTTTTTGTACTGTGCGCACCCAACGTCTTTGTCTAATCAATGGGGATCGACTGATTGATACCTTACACAAAGAGTTATCTGGTATCCTCCTGGCTACGCCTGCAATTACCCATGCAAGCTGTGTCTTCTATGACATTTGCCTATGTCACTAGTGCTGCCGGCCTTCATGACTACTGCCAGCTACTTGTCTCATGGGAGACTTGTGCATGCATAGTCCCTTAAGACCCATTAGCAGCTACATTTACTTAAAGATAGCTGGGAATTGATCAATTTCTCGTCAGCTTTCTGCAAACATTTACGCTTGCGAAGTGACAAGTCCTGAGTTTTAATAGATATACTTACTAATCAAGGCTATCACAGCTATTCTGACATGAGTTTTTCAAGTTGTTTGAGACATTGCAATCACGAGGTGGAACTATCCACTTATCTCTCCAGTCGCAACTGCTAGCCATTCAAACCGTCCACGTAGGCTCAGCATTTCAAAATGTTCTCTTCTGAATCGACAACCTTCACTATAGGGATTTTCCACTTGGGCCACTTCTCCAGCTTTAGCTTCTTCAAACCCCTCTCTATGTCCTCTGGCAGTTTCCAAACCTTTTGTCCCTCCATCCACTGCTTGTCTGTTTCCTTGCCAGTGTTCACAATAACAAGCTCTCTTAGGCCCCCAAACCCATATAAAGCCTCCAGTACCTGCATAGCATCATTCTCCAGCTTAGCACCAGTTGTTTGGCATGTACTCGGCAGGGCCAGTGTACGAAGACTATTGATCTGGTCCGGATACTTCAGTGGAAGGTCAAGAAGTGTAGGAGCATGGAATTCATAGGGGAAATAGACGACGTCATGACCTGGAGAGTACAGAGAGTTCGAGATATCACGGCGGAAGTCCCAGAGTTCCCATTCGTGGTAGTGTTTTTGGACAAATCGGAAGGACTGAAGAGGTCAGAAGGTGCGCAATCCCAGGACTGAAGGGTATGGGATGTACCTCTGCGCAGGCCAGCGCGATCCAAATTACTACAGGTTCGCTTGAAGCTTGAGAAAGGAATGCCAGTTCCATTGAAGTACTCGAGTCTTCCCTCCGGTAAAGAGAGATAAGGCGAGGAATCAAGGCGTGGTCCCAAATACAGAGACGGAGCTCTTTTGGGAGGAATGGGAACAGTGAAAACATGGCATCATCTTGCGCAACTTCGATACCGTCGGATGGTTCTCTTAATTCCTCATCCTCCACGGAAGGTTCTCTAGACTGCATCTAGCTAGATTGTAAAGCAACACACAGAAATGGTCGGGTCGCGAAGATATGAAATGGCATACCTATGAACTAACAGCAGGTCGTCCATTTATTATATGCTGTTAGTCAAAGGATCTGAAACAGGGCGAAAGAGGGCAGATGTACTTGTAGCTCAAAGGGGCGAAAGGGCTAAGGAAAGTGGTCACGCTTTTAGAAGGTGGTAACATGTAAGCCTGCACCAGCCTCTTTGAGCTCACCGCTTTATGCATGACTTCGAACGCAAATAAAGTGAATTGAATTATTCAAGTTCAAAATAAAGAAGTCGCTCAAACTAAGTAAGTTATTCAGACTAAGTGAGTTACTCAAGTTCAAACTTAGTATATGGTAAGCTACGTAAATCAAGTCGCTAACTCAGCTCAGTCTCTGGCGGAATTCGCACTGCCTAAGGTATTATTACCTAAGCGGAAGCATCTGCACCTCATTTTCAATATACCTATCACGTGAAAACGCGCTGCATTCGTGATTTCCCCCGCGTCTTCAGCTTCATTCCCCCGCTCCAACCTTCGAGAACTCTCTACCAGAACTCATCCTCTCGCCCTTATCATCCTGGGCCTTCCCCACCCCATGGAGTCTATGAATCCGACCTGATTGTCAACCATCGGTCTAGCACAAACATGTCAACTTTCGGAGGGGTAATGGATGAGTTCCCAGACATTCGAGGTAAGAAACTCTACGACTGATCATTCACGTACTTCCTGACAATCACAGTCGATTATTTCCGTCAAATAAAGCTGCTTCGGCCACCCCTTGCCTGCTTTCTGAGCCATATACACAGTGACCACCTTACCGGCCTTGAATCTCTCAAAGCACCTTTGTAAGCTGCATCTCATATGCGAAAAACGCTGGCTTATAATATCATAGTGTGTACTGTTCTCCAGCTACCAAGGAACTCCTTCTTCGACTTGAGAAGTACCACCATAGGCTCAACTTCGCTGCCGGTGTCCTGGAAGCACAAAAGCAGCAGTATAAACATCTCAGGAACCTCTTGGTATGACTTCTCGCGACTTCATACTTATTCACTTTTCTGATGATGCGCAATATCAGAAACCAATTCCTCTGGAGACACCCACTCAGATTGAACTTGAGCCTAGAAATGAGATCCAAGTCACCCTCTTCGATGCCAACCATTGCACCGGAGCGGTCATGTTTCGTAAGTTTTCACCGTCATCCAACACCCTTACAGATGCTTATCATTACCAAAAAGTGATCGAAGGCAGAGGCAAGGCAGTACTTTACACCGGGGACATCAGATCAGAGCCTTGGTTTGTAAATAGCCTGACACGAAATCCACACATGATCGAGTATTCTACTGGGCTTAAGAGACTCGACTGTATCTACTTGGATACTAGTAACGTCAATGCCATCCCGTTTCCCACAAAAGCCGAAGGTCTAAAGGAGCTTTTGACAAAGGTCACTGCATATCCGCCGGAGACCATATTCCATTTTTCAGCATGGACATTTGGATACGAAGATGTCTACATGGCTCTTTCTCGAGCATTAAAATCTCCTGTATAATCTTTGCCTACCTGTCTATGTCTTTTGGCACCTCCAATAATCAAGTACTGATATATAACAGATCCATGTTGATGATTACAAGTTCAACTTATACAAATCACTTCGAGGAGATCCAAATTCCCCAAACGGACATTTGGCGGTTGAAGGGCCGGCTCTGTCGGGTTTCATGTGCGGCAATACTCCACAACTTGGGTGTCTTACCCGTGACAAAGGCGCCCGGATCCATAGCTGCGAGAAAGGTATGATGTGCTCCACCGTCACAGAGAATCCGAATGTTGTCTGGATTCAACCAATTATCACGAGAACCAAGTCTGGAGTTGAAATAGCTGAAGTCGGAATTGGTGGTGGGTGGGGTGACCTCAATCAAAGATCTGAACTGGAAATTGATAACGTGTTTATGGTCGAAGAATTATTGGATATCATGATGGCTCTGTAAGTTTTCCGCTTCACTTGGGATGCTTGCGGATCATTTGCTAAGAAATTGGCAGATTCGAAAGTGGAGACCCAACTACCCATGCCGAAGTCAAAGAGAAGCTCTTTACGGGACTGCGTTCCAAAGACAAATCTGTATCCTTGGATGATATGGGATTCAAATTCGACGATGAAATAAGTTTAGCAGAATTGATGAAGGCCTTTGTGCGTGCAGCCGCAAAGAAGCACGAAGCGCACGTCAGTGAGGATGTTGTCATTAATGGGAGCACGCAAGAGAAGACCTTGCCCAGGTTGATTACCTTCCCGTACTCCCGGCACTCGTCTTATGAAGAGCTCTGTCATCTTGTAAATATTCTCAATCCTAAGGACGTCTATCCTTGTACAGTCGATGAAGAAAATTGGCATCCAGGTACGTGATTCCTATGCTCTGGGAACTTATTCTCCATCAGGTACCGCATTAGTCGCACTGGAAGAGATCATTTTGAAGTGCTTTCTATTGGGATATAAGAGATGGACTTGAATATCTCACTCGGGTCAGTAACTCACTTGGTCTGGGTAAGTAAGTCACTCAGATCAAGTGGGTTACTCAGATCTCAATACAGGCTGAATCAAAATGATCTCTTACAAAGCGATTCGTACAGTATGTTATCTATTGCAATTATCCATCCTGACAAGTGCATAGGAATTAGTATGAAGACACTATTTGGGCGTGAATGTACTGCCACTGTCTTTCGCCATGATATGAAGATGGAGCATTCATATAGTGCAACGCAATCCAAGCCTGGTAATTCCAGCCAGGTCTTACAAGTCCAACAAACGCAGACGACCACCTACTCTGAGCGCTCACAGTCAATGCCGCCATCCAGCATACCTGACGGAGCAAGCAACCCTCAAACCCCTCGTGCTTCTGGTCAAGATGGAAAAAGACTTTCGATGGATATCATCGCTGTGTCCCCAGGATCAGCATCTCAAAATTGTCGGCGGAAAATCATCATGGATGGCCTTGAACAATCAAGCGTGAAGCGTCCACGCTTTAGCGGTTCAGAAGAAAACCAACCGGTCCCTGGATCTTGGCCCATGGCGGACCCTCGAGACAGCTCTGTACCACATGCTCCGTCTGAAGCTTCATCTGATGAGTATGACCAATTCGTTGATTCTGGCCAATTCTTCGACGCTAAAGATAATATTTTTCGCTGCAAGGAGTGTGGTTATGAGAAGTGGTCTATTTTCGGTTCATGTACAGGCTGTGACTTTAACGATACTGAACCTACTTATCTCGAGCGTACTCATATCGGAGATGAGTCCGATGAAGCAGAAGCTTGGTCCAAGAAAGTTGATGTCGTCCCAAATAGCTTTGATTCCGATTTTGGAGAAGATCCGGTCAGCGCTAGAACAGAATACATGCTCAAATACGAATATCTCGATTACCAGTCTTCAGCATACGATTCCCAGGATTCAAACGACGTGCTAGAAGAGTATGAAATCAACAGTTTTATTGACGATGCTTCTGTCCAAGGCGACGAGCCAGACAGCTCCTCCAGCGACGACGAAAATGGCTTAAGCGATGGAGAGACAGACTACAAAGAAAAATTTAAGACCGTCTCCGCAGCACTTAGCACTCTTGTACGTACTCAATTGTCCAATCACTCATTGCTCCTGAATCACGCTTAAGTTACTGTACGAAGTGGTTGATAAGAGATCGTTTTGATTTGAGTAACCCACTTGCCCTAATCAAAATGATATCTTTTAAACCAATTCACACGGTACTCCCGGGGTTTCTAGATTGACTATACTAACTCCAAATTTTTGAGTAGGTAACAGAGCATAGCACCCTACTAGCCAACCATGAAGATCTGCAGGCTGATTACAAGGATTTCAAGCGGGATGTCTTGGGGTCGGACTACTACAGCTCGGAAGAGGAGGGGGATGAAAACGACGCGACCCTCATTAATCCTCAAGTTTCGGACCCGGTCGTCGCTGAAATCGTCCTTTCTCAGTCACAGGAGGATTCTCAGGTCTCACAGATCTCTGAAGTCTCTGAGGGGAGAGTAAGGGAAGCATTCCAGGCTGTGAATGATGATGAGTGGCACAACATCACTTTGGTTTCTACAGGAAACAATCATACACGTGTGGAAATGGAGTTATAGATGGCAGCATTTGCTGGCGTCATGGCGCTTTTGGCACATTCATTGGGGACGTTGCTTTTAGACAGTTGACAGACGATATGATATGATACCCCCAAGGCATTTGCGAGCAATGGCGCATAGGTATGGCTTATTTTAGTGGCATCTTGCTACTCAATAGAGAATTGAGAAGCATGAATATTCTACCTTTCGTATTATTCAAGTGAGTCGGTCTTATACAGATATCTACTTCCAGAAGTGAGCTGAATACTGTGATAATTCCTACTACTTGAACAGCAGCACTTTCCAATCACATTCGAACCTTCACTTCTTTTTAGCCTATGAGGTAGTTCTTAACCAATCGCTGTTGTCATTGTCCTAACTTGTAAAATTAGAATTCGTGTTGCCAGTATCAGATTCGAAGAAGTAGTAGCTTGCATTGGTAAATTCAGTTT
>JAJONI010000698.1:0-19497 GCA_022190145.1 Pezicula rhizophila
ACACTATAGTGTTCTAAATACTGCAGTCAAGTGTTAGGGCCTTATAAATCCTAAAAACACAAGCATAAGACGAAGTAAACATGCAACAAATCTCTAGAATAGTCCACTTCGAACTTTTTTTTTTGATTTCGCAGAAACAGACCCTAAAAATGAATATATTCGAATAGGAATCGAAATCCTCAATCCCAACTATGAGAACGTTACAGCACAAAGAACTCGTATTTTCAAACAATCCAAACGTAGCAACAATCATACAAAGTGAGCCCAAAAAATCCAAGAACGGTATACCTAGCATTGACCACATTTGTACTCTGTTCCTTATCCCCCTACCCCCCTCCCCAGAACCGCCTCCCCCATCACCTCTTCCCTCCTAGAAGTCCTCACCTAAAACCCAACAGCCGTAGCAACAAAAGAAGCTGCTGTTCCAGCATCTTGACCATACTTCATATTTGAAATCAGCAAATAATCCTGCATATCTTTCTTGTTGAAACCTACAGTCAAGTGAGGAGGCAAGACAACAATGCCGTGAGCACAGATATTGTCTCCATCATGGCAAATGATTAGAACTTTCGAGGAGTTGATACTACCGACGGCTTCTCCATTGTCTGGGTCTCCGAAGATGACAACTAAAACCGGTGATAGATAAGCGGTTGTTTTGATACAGAAAATGAGAACATTGTATGGAGGAATGGGAGGAGAGGATAATTTTACTTACCAGCGCTAACAGCGGCTGTCTGAGTGGCTGTCAACTTCTTTGCAGCATTATGAACAAGCTGTCCACCTTGACTATACCCACTCATGACAATCTTGGTCTGAGGACATTGCGTCTGCGCTTGACCTACAAGTGATGCCATCGTGCTACTACCAGTGGGATCACCTCCCTCGAGGAATCCCACGATATCAGCCGCGTAGTCAACACCTTGAACAGCTAGGTTTTCAGCACCGATATCAGTTGCGAGGGCAGAGAAGAAGGGAGGTCCGGCAATGGATCCCACATTTCCGGCTTCGGTTGTGCCGCGGGCAAAGATCACCGTGACGGCTTTGCAAGGTGATCCGTTTGTAAGATCATTTTCGGTGGTAGAGGTGCCGAGTTGGCGGCGAGTAGCTTGAGTGATCGGAGTTGCCGAGCTAGAGAGAGCTAAGGAGATGAGAGCAAGAGATGAGGTGGAGAAATGCATTTTGTTAATGTTGATTGGACTGCGCTTGCTAAGTTCTTCTTAAGGAGCTTTAGTCTGATTGTGAAGACAGAGAGTGAATGGATGAGATGAGACTGGAACTTTTCGAGTTCGGACAAAAGAAGCTTATATACAACCTTTGACTGAAGCCAAGACTCAGGTTGATTGTAAGAAGCACAACTTGCCGTCTATACACATGCCACTTACCAAGACTCGACTTCAAGCAGACGACCATGCCATGGGCTATGCAACCAGCCGAAGAATAATTGGACAATCTTCATTTCCGGCGAACCAAGCGCCGAGATCATGTTTAGCAACCATGATCTGCGGTCGTTGCGCGTAACGAAAATGCTATGTGCAAAGGTTCTGAGACCCCTCAAACAACGAAAATAAGAGCCAGCCGAGGCAGAAAAGCAAATGAGGAAATATAGCAGTGGTGGCATGCAGCAGCAGTTGGCACATCCTTTTCTGATCATGGGTTCCTAGAAAGTATGCATACAACCCAAATGCGACTCTCAAATCTCAATAGCAGTGATTTTGCCGGAACCTTCGTTTCAAGTAGAAGATTTCATCTGATCAAGCTAACTCCGTCTTACTTTGCGGGACAGCCCTTGTGTCTTAATGTCTGTAGTAAATACCTTCTAGAGCTAGAAGGGGTCCTATGAACCTCGGCATGCATGTCTTGCAGAAATAAGCAGTAAAATGCTATCTTCTGGGAATTGAAGGACAAATAAAGAATCAGTATTTTTACCGGGAGCTACAGTACATGCATATTGCGGGGTAGCTCGGCGATTTCTTTTATTTTATTTTTTTTGTTGCATTAGTATGGTGTTGCTACGAAGGCAGTGTCGCTACTCTTGATGGGCCGCGGTTTAGCTTCGAATATCTGCATTTGAGTTCTCAAGGACGAAACTACCGTCCGTATTTGTCACGCCAATGTGATCTTGGCCTTCTTTCCCCTCTCCTGATCGTCTTTGCAGAAGGTTTGAGAAATATTGCTGGTCAGGTGTGACAGGTGAGTGTAGCTGGTGTCATGGCAAGTTTTATGGCGTGGAAAGATTGGCCGTAACTACCAAATGAATGAATCCTGCAACCGTATTGTTCAGATGCAGTCAACCGCCACAAAGACCGGCAATTAAACCCACGAGAAGGATGCGTCGTTATTGGAGTGGCCATTGAATAAATGAGTTGCAATTAACCGGGTGGAGATCAGAGTATGCTCCTCCTTTCCAACTAATATCCCAAGAAGCTTCTAATCCTCTCTGCGGAGACTTCTTTGAATCAATGAGGTTTGGAGTATTGAATCCCATGGCAGTGTGCCTTTTTCCGAGCACATAGGTAAAGCGCATGGGTAGGAAGGATAGTTGAGAGCTCAGCGCTTTGCTTTCTTCTTCGTCGAAGTATCCTCCTTAGCAAAGCTTCCCTTCACAAAAGCATCCCTTGCAACAGCATTGATGATACTGAATCGTTTTGGTCCAAGTTGATGCCCTCCATACCATCTCGTAACCACAACCATCACATCCCAGAGATCCATGAGCTGCATCAAGTGAAGCACTCGCCCGCCCGCCGCTGTCTCCCCATCGTCGTCACAATCCTGAAAGCTTATTCCATTTTCGCCCTTAATCCTCCACGCAGTTATGTTATGTGTCGCGGATCGAATCTTTCTGTCGCTATCGAGCAGATGTTGAAGGTATTGCTTAGCTTGGTCTGGAGAAGAGACAGGCGCACATCTGGCCACAAAAACAGACTTGAGCTCGATTACCACATCAGAGATGGTCCAAGGCGGTACATCCTCCGACAGTGTACCTGTTTTACTCATAATTGACACTTCGGGTATCTCGTTGCTCTCTGCCCATGTCTCCCTGACATCTTCCTCGTCCTGTGCTAACTCTGCTGCAGAACTTAAAATAGTGTTGACCTCCTCGATAACATCAAACAGACATACCTCGTCTGGTTGGAAGAGCTTCCCGAGGGTATCGCGGAAGACTGCGAGAACATTAGCTGCCTCACCTTTGCGCGTATGCTCTCCAGAGCTTTCTGTCCCAAGAACAGATGGAGGCGCAGCTGGATATTCTTCAGGAAACAGGATTCTCAACGACGCGGCCTGTTGGGGGAGATGTAGAACGTAGACGCCTACGTCCCCTGTAGAGACGAGAGACTCTTCGCCATAGATAGAATTGATGGCCTCAATCTCGTTCTGAAGATCCTCGCTCATGATGTATCCATTTAGCACTGGGGGCCGTTGAGGGTTGAGGGGTGAGAGGAGGAGATGCTGGGCGCTTAAATTATTGAGCGAGGTGAGGTGGGATTTAAGGCGGCACTGTAGCGCTCGAGTGCTGGGCTCCTTTTTCAATGCGGTGCCTGAAGCCTTTTTGGGTTTTGCTTATGATTTCTGTGTGCATATCTATATTATAATTGATTTCCAGATTGAAAATTTGAAAGTCACCTCGATATCTAAAGTGAGTGTACCTAGGTTGCGAAGTATCATTGCCGCTTTCCCCGTCCTACAGTACTATACAATAACTCTCCTCCCGCAGTTGAAACGAGCGGCAAGGCGTCTCGACATCTTAATTTGGACGACAACTCGTCCATCTCTCCAATCATATTCATCTTCAAGCGCCAGTAACGGTCAATTGCTTCAGGCCTTGACCCATCCTGCCGGCAGTTTTATCTTTTCTGCAGCTTGCTATAAACGGGAGCATAAAACTCGAAAAGTGGTACGAGTTTGGTTGGAATTGCCTCCTCGAGATGCAATGACAAGGCTCTCCTCACTGTCAAAGCCGCAAGAATGGATCGCTGCTTCGACGACGGGAACGCCAAACGGTTGCAAGTGTAGCACTTAGTTCTTGCCAGCAGACTTCCATTGTTCGAATGGAATATTCTCCGAGCTGCAGAGCATGAGAGGCTCATGCAGGTACCTCGTCGGGTCCTGTATGTGCATGGCACAGCGCCGCCACCAAAATAGCCTTGCTTGCCTCTCTGCATCTGGATGAGCCAACGAGCTTCTTTCCCTTGCCGCGATGGAGTCGAACTGTTGGATCGCCAGACCAGACATACCATTGCAAGGCTGCGACACCTTAGATCAGAGCTCCTTATATCTCTCCTTTGTACCTCATCTATTCTGCTCCTTTACCAACTGCGAGTGTTCTCAACACTGCATTCACTTTTTTCGTTCTTGTTTTCATACCGACTTGTTGTCGCAGGCCGACTTTGATCTGCTAGTTCCAGATGTACCAGTCTGTAAACGAGAGTAATGAGTATGAACTGGACGCCACACTATCACGGCTGCCGAGCTATCGGGAGCACAATAGAGTCAGATCCGTGCCAGTTGAGACTGCCCGGTTGAGCGATGAATCTGGTACACCTCCAGCGTACAAGAAAGTTGGCACAAACATTGTTCTTGCGAAACAACCTTGGAAATTTTGGGAGACACGACGTGGAGAAGAAGGTATGATCTACAATTTAAGTAGAAGAAATTATTTCTTATAGCTGACTTTTGCTAAGTGCATTGGAAACCGATTACCCTTCGAGCGCCAATCCTCGGCGGGTTTGTGGTGTTTTCTCTAGCAATAATTGTTCTCCTAGAGGCGTTGGCTCACATCAGCTCTGGCAATGGCAATTCAAACGGCGGGGGCGTTGCTTTTGGTGCTGATATCAATAATCTTCCTCAGTTTGCAACTTTTGGATATCTCTACCTTCCCACTATCATCTCAGTATTGTACAGCATGGCTTGGAGTTGGGTCGGTAACCTTACATACTGATAGTTCGATAAGGAAACGACAACTAATCTCACTTCGCAGGTTGACCTTGATGTAAAGCGATTAGAGCCATGGTTCCAACTATCTAGATCTGGAGGAGCATCTGCTAAGGATTCACTTCTTCTTCAGTACCCTTTTGACCTCCTTCCCTTAGTCCCAATTACCGCCGGTCGTCGGAAACACTGGGGTGTCTTTTTGGCCGGCACAATAATGCTCCTTGTGTTTTGGATCATCACCCCATTACAATCTGCTATCTTCAATACTGCTACTGCGACCCGCACAATTACGTCTGATATGGCAGATACGGCGGCCCTGGTACCTATAGAATCGCAAACCGATGCGTTGAATGCCAATTTTCTCAACACAGCGTACGGAATTTCCTGGTTGGGTCAAAAGTTGCCTGTCTTCACAACTTCAGAATATGCAGTGCTTCCATTTGGACCGGGTCTGAACGTGACTAGCGCTTCGGCATCTGAGATGTGGTTAACAAAGACAGACGCTTACGGTACAAATCTTACTTGCAATCCAGCCAACGTTTCATTAAGTGGCCTCACATACACCTTTGATAACGGCAAAGGGTGCTCTGTTCCTGGCATGGCACTTCCAGATGCTCATCACATTTCTCAGATCAGTGGAGCATATTCTGGTACGCTTTCATCGGATTACATGGTGTTATACGTGGGCTACTACGACAATGCCGAGGTCGATTACGCTCTCCAAAATCCCAATTGTAGCGCGGAACATTCGAATAATTTTCTGGCTTTATACGCTGCCGCTGCTACTCGAACTGCAATTGGTGTATACAGTAATCTAACCGCTCTTTTCTGTGAGCCAAGTTACTTTACTAATGAGATGAATGTCACGGTCAACGCCTCTGATCGTGCTGTGGTAAATAACGATCTAGGGGTCGTTAAGACAAATGGCAGTGCTATTCTCAAGGATATTTTCAACACAACAAACTTTGAATACATCTTGGCCACTGGAATTTCATCTTCTAGTGTACTGGCAGATTACCCGGATAGAGTTGTTCTGGAGCAATATCCACGGCTGCTAGGTTATAATTTAACATGGCCTGTCTCTAATATGGTTGGTTTTGCCGTGGCGCTCAACCCATTTTCCGTCAGTGAGCTTGCGGAACCTTCAAAACTGCAAGGAGCCTTTGAGAAGGCACATCAGCTTTTGTTCACCTCGGCGTTCAGCACAATCACTACGACTATTGACGACCCTGATAAGAATATTCGCAGTGGTATACAACAGGACACGCTTGGAGCTATTATTATGGTCAGAAGCATCTCTATCATTGTTGAGGTTGCCTTCGGAGTGATAGCCATCTTGACCATATTCCTGTGGTATTATACTTATCGACGACCAAGCAATTTGAAGACAGACCCATCATCAATATCTGATTTAATGTCAATTGTACAGAAAAGTAACTTGCCTCTCGGTTCCTTTCGCGACGATGGCACCGTCACAATGAGTGCGCTTAAGAATTCCTTGTCGACCACTACATTCCTTTTGAAGGCAGATCCTAAAATTCGCAAGTCTGGCTCCGGATTAACATTCATACAATCTGAGGCCAACGATGACACGTGCGTCGCCGAATTTCGAACATCTTCTCAAAGTCTGGATAAGCGAGACTTTTCCCCAGTCCGCCCCAAAGAACTAAAGCTCCCTGTGGCTTTGGTATTTACATTCTTCTTATTTGCGGCAATAGGAGTCCTCGCTTTTCTCCGTATTTGGAGTTCAAAAAAAGATGGTAACATGCCCATCCCTCTTAACACGCATTCCGTTATGTTTATAAATGAAAACTCGAATACATGGACTTTTACATCATGGACATAGCTTAAATGACTTCAGCTAGACCTGTCACAGAACCTGATGTTTTTCATAATCTCTTCATTGCTAATGCCATAAACAGGAATATCTTTACCCACTAAAAATACTATTGTCTTGTCCATACTCGAAAACTATTTACCAACCACCTTTGCAACCTTTCTTGAACCGTTTTGGGTCATATTGAATCGGCTGCTCTGCTTATTGCAACCATTCGACGAATTGAGGAAGGGTCATGCGAAGCCGTCCGCTTCTATCGAGGCCAAATACACATCTCTGCCACCCCAGCTAGTAGCGTTCAGGGCTTTAAAATCGCGGCATTTTCTCTTAGCGGCCGTATGCTTTGTGGCTGTCTCAACCAATATACTGGCCGTTGCTCTTAGTGGACTACTCTTTGAAAGTCCTACAGTAGTCAGCTTTCCTACGACCACTTCACAGAATCTTTTACCTTCTTTCAACGGCACGCCGATCAACACCGTTCGTGCTGGCATACTCTATGCTGATCACTTCTATGTAGCAAGGTCTAACCTAAGTGAAGGGACCTCCCTTCCTCGTTGGGTGGTACGTACCTTGCCGTTTGCTTCTCTTCGTCCTCAAACTTTTAAATCATACGGCAACCTAGCTAACACTTCGTCGCAGGATAAAAACAATTTCTATTTGCCGTTCGATATCCCTGTGGCTCCATTGAGTTCTACATCTGGAACTCCTTTGCAAACTCAAGCTTTCAAAGCAACAACGACTGGATTTAGTGCCAATGTGTCTTGCGTTTCATTGCTTTCTGGTGGATATAGCGACTCGGTTCTCTTCCAGACCAGTCAAGATGGCCAAAATATTCAATTTTCCACATCCCATTCAACATCGAATGGCTCCATGATTGAGTGTGTTCACCCACGTGGACCAAGCCATACCGCCAATGACACGAGTATTCAAATCAACGAGTATACTGGTGAATATTCGGCGCTTGAGGTGATTCAGACCATGCAGCCAGCAAATAGCACAGATGGCTCAGGTTTCTGCGAAGCAATGTTACTCGTCGGTTGGGTCCGCGGGGAAGCTTCGAATAATTCAGTCGAGTCTACATTTCTTAGCTGTACCCAGCAGCTTCAAGTCGCCGAATATGACGTCTTCGTCGACTCGAATGGGTACATCATCAATTCAACTCGGAACGGCGAATATGCGGAAGATGTTCAATCATACTTCAGCGGGAACTCAAGTGAAAACGAACTTTTTCAACAAAGTAGCACCCTTATTTCACCGGCTATTCTTGGTGATTTTCTTTGGCATAATGACAGTTTCACATCTGACTGGATGAATTCGTTGCTAGAAATTATGGAAGGAGGCTCGTCGGATTTGGTAAACCCTACTTCACCAGTTCCAAATGCGGCTGAAATCGCTCCCTTGGTCGAGAAGTTGTATCAGCAGCTCTTTGCTATCCTTCTCGGCTTAAATAACCACGTTTTTACAGAACCTCAAGAACCTATAACAATGGTCGTTGAGATAAGATCCCTTGAATCACGATTGTTCGTATCGTCGATCATGTTTTCAATATCAGTAGGTGTTCTCGCGCTACATCTCATCGTCGCAATCGTATATTATACCCATCGTCCGAAGCGCTTCCTACCTCGGATGCCGACTTCCATAGCATCCATCATTGGCTACGTTGCAGCCAGTCACGCCATACAAGAAATGAAGAACGCACAAGTCCATGATGGTGATCTTCGCTACGGGTATGGGAGATTCATCGGCCCTGACGGAAAGAGTCATGTTGGAATCGAGCACCAGCGGTACGTTGTACCATTGAAAAGTAGAAATCCAGCAGTCCAAAGGAAGAGATGGAGGTGGCGACGCGAAGACAAAGATGAAAAGCAGCCACAAACTTGGATATGAGGGAAGGGACTTGTTGGATGTTCTCATAGATATATGAGAAATAATCAATTCCCCAATCAGCTTAAATCATATCCATCATTGAGCAACTTTGAAATTTCAATAGCTAAGTAGGGTAGGTTGATAGATACCTATGGAGGAGAGGTTCAAAAAGGAGGAGAATCTAGTGCAGTGTAGCGCAGTGCTTCTGTGGAAAGAGCGAAGCGAGGGAAGTAAGGGAGCGGCGACGGGAGCGACGACGGAGCCTCTAAGCGAGGCGCGGGGTAAATCCCAACGACTTAGACTATTTGAATTGACTCGAACTCATTGACACGGCATTGACTTGAACAGCAGCCTTGCAACCTCGGTCGAAAAACAATCTAGTGCAGCCATGCAGCCATCACCAGCATCAGCTGCTGCTGCATGCATACCAAGTCTGACTAAACAATACAAACCAAAAACTTGGCTCCTCGCTGATCTTCTCCCTGCAGTCATGATTATTCAGCACAATAATTGTATCAGGACGGAACGCCGAACCATATCTATCCCATTGGGCCATAGAATGGGCGTTTAGGACATACATAAATACATACATACACCCTAAGCTTAGACCAGCACAGGACACACCCACGAGCTTTTCAATTTCCCTCTATTCAATTGCATCATACTTATACAATGTCGGATCCTAACCCCATACCGACGGTTGAATATGGCCGGAACACGAATACAACAGATGTGCTGATTATCGGTGCGGGCTTGTCTGGCATGACAACAGCTATTGATATGATCCGCAAAGGCAATGGCCGAAACTTCATAATCGTCGAAAAGGGCAATCAGGTTGGTGGGACATGGAACGATCAACGTTACCCAGGATGTTGCTGTGTATGTTCTCAAGCTACTCCACAGAGCTGAAACTAAATGCTAACAAGATGGCTCTACAGGATATATGGAGTCATCTGTACTCACTATCCTTTGAACCCAATGCTCACTGGACAAGAGAGTACCCAGGGCAGGAGGAAATCTTGGACTACCTGATCGACATCGCGCAGAAGTACCAGCTTTACAAACACATCCGATTTAATACTGCCGTGGACGAGGCGAGATGGGATGAGAAAACAAACAAGTGGCATACCAAGATTGTACGGTTGGGAAGTAAGGACTCTGAGTTTGGCAAAGAGTACACCATTACGTCCGACTTCCTCGTGTCTGCAGTTGGGCAATTGAACACGCCAAAATTCCCAGATATCACCGGACTTGACTCTTTCTCAGGAAAGTTGATGCATTCCGCTCGCTGGGATTGGGACTATGACGTCCGGGACAAAAAGATTGGAATCATAGGCAATGGTGCAACAGCTGCACAGATAATCCCGGAAATCGCCAAAGTTTGCAAAAGCCTGACCGTCTTTCAGAGAACTCCTAACTGGGTTATTCCGCGACTCGACAAGCCCATCTCGCCAACGATGCGAGCAATCTACAACCACGTTCCTCTGGTTCGCAGAAGATACCGAGCAGCTCTCATGGATTATAGGGAGTCATTTTTCGATGCTGTATTCAGCACTACGTCGCCGATACACGAATTTCTCGAGTCCTCGTCCAAGGATCATTTGGGTGCACAGCTTCCTGGGGATGAGAATGCCGAACTGCGGGAGAAACTCCAACCCCATTATGCTATTGGGTGCAAGCGAGTGATAATCAGCGATGATTACTTCCCAGCTTTGTCTCGCAGTAATGTTTTCCTAGAGACTTCCAAAATTCACGAGATTACCCCCAGAGGAGTCAAGGTTGATGGAGACGTTGAACATGATTTTGATCTTCTCATACTAGCTACCGGCTTCAAGACAACTCAATTCATGTATCCAATCAAAGTATACGGCTCTGGCGGGAGAACGATCGAGGATCTTTGGTCATCCGGCGCATCAGCCTACCTTGGTATGACGGTACCATCTCTTCCGAACTTCAGTATGCTTTATGGTAAGCAGCCTTCGTCTTCTCAATTGAACGTGCTAACAATTCAGGTCCAAATACGAACCTTGGCCACAACAGCATCATACTGATGATAGAAGCTCAAGCGCTGTATATCAATGCTTTAATCAAGCAAATACAAACTGTCAAGCGATTGGGTAGCAGCATATCCATACAACCAAAGCCCGCCGTTGTACAGAGATATAACAAGGAGATCCAGGAACGCCTTTCAAAATCAGCTTTCGCTGATCCAAATTGTAACTCCTGGTACAAGAATGAGGCCGGGCTTATCACGAATAACTGGTCTGACACGGTAGTAAATTATCAGAAACGGACAAGTTTCATTGACTGGGATGACTACGATATTCTTGGACCTAGAGCAGATGAAGTGAAGAACCAACGCAAAACGAGCTGGCGCCGAGTTGTCGAAGAAACGGAAGTATCAAACAAAATGGTTCTTACAGGCTTAGCCACAGTAGGAGCTATTGCTGCTGGGATCATGGCGAGGGGAACTTTGAGAACGCGCTGAACACATTCCACGCTCCTTATAAGGCAAGCGCATGATTTGAAGTCAAGCCATTTCGCAATAACACCCTCACACAATGTCTTCCATGAAACTCTACAAAATATACTATATTCAAATTATATCAAGCTTCACGTCAACAAAGTCGGATTTTTTTTTTTTGACACATTTCATTTGATTCCATCTTTTAAGATACATCTATAACTTGGCATATCCACATTTCTATCGTCACTTGGCTATCCCTGCCTCCCTCCCCTTATGCGCCCGACCCAAAAAGTTTTATATACAAGAAGTTTCCCTAAAAAAAAAGACATATCCAAAAGACACCTTAAAATGCTAACCTCCCAATGCAGAAGAGAATGACTATGCTGATCGCCAGCAATCAAGCATGAATTTAGGAGGAGCGCTTAAGGTGTCGACGGACGTGCTCGTTAGAGAAACGAATTGCACGCTTGGACTTTCCGACGGCGACAATGTTCATTGCTGTAGACTCTCCAGCAGTGCATGTGGTTCCGGAAGCCACTGACTGGACGGCTGACCACATACCACTGGCGCACTGCTGGAAGGAAGTTCCACCAATGCAGTTCCACTCACCATCGGTGGTGCAAGCGGTTCCCTGGGCGAAAGCAGTCCCTGATCCAGTAGTTCCAGTGCTCGATGCGGCGGGTGATGAAGCAACGGAGCTGGCAGGCACAGACGCGACTGGAGCAACAGAAGCTGCTGATGTGGCAGCCTTGGTGGTGGTCTGGGTGCTGGCCTTCGCTGATGAAGCGACTGTTGCGAAGACCCCACCAGAGACAGATGCAGCGGTTGTGGTCTTTGGGGCTGAAGTGGCTGCGGATGACTTTGCGGTAGTTCCAGATGAGCCAGCTGTGGCAGCAGCACCTGAAGAAGCAGCTGCACAACCGGTTCCTGTTGGAGCGACTGGTGTAGCTGTTGATGTGCCGTCCTGTTCAACAGAGTCACCTGGGGCGGGGAAGGCAAGATCTTGGGAGTCAACTGTCGTGCATCCGTTGCCGATATTTGCAGTGAACATGTTTGGAAGAGCGTTGTAGGCGGAGGTGTCACGCTCAGCGAGTTCATCACTACGCTTGGTTGAGGATGATGTGAGGGAGATCGGTGCGCAGTTCATGTACATTTCACGATTGCCAATCTTGTTGAACCAAGTCCAGGCGAGAGTGGCGTTTCCAGTTGGGATAGTTGAGGGGATAGTGAAGCTGTAGGTGTCTGGGTCGACAGCGGCGGCGTTGTCACCGTTGTTTCCTGCGACTCCCTTGATCGGGCAGCCTCCCTCGATGGAGTGGATTACCTTCCAGGTGGAGGACTTAGTGGGTGCCTGATCATAGGTGATTGAGACCTGGCAGGATCCACCCCCGTGAGTTGCGCTGCCAGTGAAGGCAAGGGACTGAGTTGAGCCGAGAGCCATGGAATTGCTTGCACCCTCTGCGTCGTAGACACCGGTTCTCTGCTTGCATGGGAAGTCGGAGCCAGATGCGTCGAGAGGAGAGTTGTTCAGGGTGGATTTACCGTAGGGAACAGGAGTGTTCATGATCATGTGAGCCGAAGTGATGGATGCGAAGCCGAGAGCGGCGAGCGTGGATGTTGAGAAGAACATGGTGAGTGTTTGCTTTTAGTTATTGAGAGTAGTCGTTCCTGACGAAGTAGTCTCTTTTCACTGAAATCTGAAGCTTTTTGCTATTGTGGGAAAGACTGGAATTGTTGGAAGCCTTTGATCGTTTGAGTGTTGTTTTCGTATACGTTTTTTGAGAGTCTTTATGTGATGAGTTGTTTTGTTTGTGGAAAGTCTGAGTAGATTGAAGATGCTATGGAGAAGGAGTCAGTCGATACTCGAGGTATTTTATATTTTTCTTGGCTTTATTGTTGAAGACAAGGAAAACAAGAGAAGAAAGGGAAGAAAAGAGGAGATTGATAAGCGAAGAAAGACTTCGAGGGAAGAAAGACAACAAGAGAAGAAAGGGAAGACAATAGGTACGTACCTTTCAAAGAGTTTCCAACTTGCGATGCTGAGGTCGAGTATTCCTTGGCGGAGTCGATACACTGTAGGTAGAAAAGGATTGTGTAATGGTAAAGGAGCTAGCCTTGAACGTGATAAAGATAGCTGATGAAAGCAAAGAATTGAAAGAAAAATGCCAAGGTGGAAGTACAAGTCAAGACAAAGTGCAGAGCGCCGATGGGTTGAAACGGATGGGAGAGGGGATGAGGGAATAGTCTTATATGGATGGGATTGTTTAAACCTGTCCCGCTCACGGCTATCTGTTCACGATGGGCCATGGTTATTACGGGCTGTCAGTCAGTGGGTAGGGATTGTCTGAACCCATGTCCTGTCTTTCTTAGTTCGTTCGTTCCTACCGTAGGAAAATCAGTGTAGTAGGTATGTAGGGGGTGGTGTGGAGGCGACATTGGAGGGGCTATTCTGCAAGCAAGCAAGCACTGGCTCTGCAACCTTTCAAGCAAAGCTTTTTTTTTGCATGTACGGAGGAGGAGTAACAAGAGCGATCAACGACAAGGTCTTGGTTGGCTGCCGTGGCTGCGAGTAAGGGGAGTAAGGGAGTAAGGGGAGGGAGCTTTGAAAAAAGAAGGGGCTGAGCTTAGAGGCGAAGAGAGCACGGAGAATAGAGCAAGAATTAGACTAGTCTGTGCGTGAGCATGCGATGGCATGCGATGCCATGCCGGCCTTGGCCCTGTTAGCCTTGTAAATCTTTCAGGTACCTACCTGACTACCTACACAGCGCGGTTCAGCACAGGTTCGGGAAGCGGTACGAATTTAGAGACTGATTGGATTCGCAAGGATATTTTTTTCTCCCGCAAAGGGCAGGGCTGTGAAAGAGAAGAGAGAGAGGTGACTGACGGACGGATGGTTCAGGGATTGCGTGGATTGGTAGGGATGTTCTCCACAAACGCCACTTCCTTCATCAGGGCTCTTTCAGAGCTCTTCAGCTGGACGTGGATTTCTTTGCTCGTGCTGTTGAACGGGTCGGTTGAATTAACTTATTCTTTTTAGGCTTTACTGGTTGCGAGATGGGAGAGGACCAGTCGGAAGCGGAGGAGGGGGGACGGGTCGTGTGGTTTCTAACATGAAGTTCAGATGACAGGGAAACGGGTTTGTTTCTTGATCTCTGCGTTTCTGAGAGGAGAGCGGTGGAAACAAAATTGAAGGGTTTAGCTGGAGAGAGGGGGGGTTCGTAGGTGATTGAGTGGTTGAAATGTGTATGGTGCGTATGGTGTGTGGTTGTAGCGCACGGGTACCTTACTGACTGAGTAGTATTGCATCTGGTGATGCAAGATGAAAGAGACTTCATAGGCTCATGATGCTTTTGTCTCTCGTTTCCAGATGGTGCTCGAAACAACGGTTCTTTTTGATCTTGACTGGCTTCGTTTGGTTGGCGGTTTGGTTTGTCTGCCTGTCTGTCTTCTTTCCTATTCTTTTCTTTTCATTCGTTCGTATGTGTTTCTGCCCCTGACTGACTGACTAACTTACTCGTACTACTAACAGACGCCTGTCAAGCCCAGCTAATGTAGGTACAGATCACATTTACTACGACATCACAGGGTTCTAGGACGCCTACAAACTGTAAGAGGTTAAAAGCCACAAAACCTGCATCAACGAACGGTGAAGAGGCAAACCAAAAAAAAAAAAGAAGAGCCCCAAACGGACATGTGGTGGGTTGAACGTGTCGTCGCGATAACCAATAAGGTCGCATAAACGCGACCTTTTGGTAACCTTCACGCAGCCTTCGCTTAGGAGGGGTTCAGTACGACACCTCGCATACCCCTGAAAACCACGCTCTCTCACTCTTCCCACCTTCCCCCTTGACAGGGGGGGCCGTAAGTAAGGGTCCTGACTTTACTTTCTTTCTACCACCACTAGAAGCACCGGAAGACCTCCATCGTCCCAAGAGCTGCAACTGGACAGATACGGCGACAAACAGCGTATCCAGCGTCCGTAGCTTGGGACGGCATTTCTTTTAATGGTTTTTTGTTTGTTTGGTTTTTGGTTTTTTTTTTTTGGAAAGAGAAAAAAAAAGGATAGGAAAGGAAAGGCTCCATGAGAGAAGGACACTTGAATTACGATGTACGATGGTTTGGTTTTGGAGACCCGAGAACGATGTAAGCCATGCGACGGACGGCGCAGTAGTCTAAAGTTCGAGTGTCTCTACGACAGTACTGTACTGTACTGTACTGTACTGCACTGTACTGCACTGCACTATACTTACTTACAGAGGAAGTCGTCGTGTCGTCTGAAGGTTTAAGTGGACGGGGGGCCTTGTAGGCGATCTTAAAAAGAAACAGGGGTAGGGGCCTTAGGGTGATGGATGCTGGTCTTTCGGAGATCTGGTTGGCATCGTGGGTTCTGGATGAAACCAAGTGCGTTTTGACCTGGTGGAGTCGCTTGTGCCAGCTAACCTCGGTAGCCCCTTCCCAGTGATCAACTTAATCGTACTGTAGCTGGCAGTTGATACAGCAGAGCACAGCACAGTACAGTACAGTACAGTACAGTATCGTGATTTTTGTTCATTCCCGTCTTTAGGGGATGGGATGAAAGGTCACGTCAGGGGTTCATTCTTTCATTCTTTCATTCATTCCATTCTTTCATCTTTGCCCAGCTTTCGACGCGTATTCCATAATGTGCGTCCCGTACCGTACGATGACATCTTCTTCGCGAACAAAGAAAGGAGGCTTTGCGCATGCGAAGAAAAGAATAATATTCCTTTCTCTATTCCTTCCGGCATGAAACTGCTGAACTGCGGCCACCTGTCTGTCAGGCTTAAGGTAAATCCCCCTCGACAACACGTGCATTCTAGCTTCAACCGACCGTCGGGCCACAGCGAAAAAAGAATAAGGTAAAGCACCGCCACATATTCACCCTTCAAGCACCCTCGGCACCAGCACCGTTACTGTTACTGACTTACAGTACTCGTAAAAAAAGAAGCAGCTTCGAGGCTGGAGCAGCCAGGCCTCACTCTAACTGGCCCATCCAGGGATACATTCGCTGGAAATTTTTATGGGGTTGACAAAGTTACAAGGTACCTTTTCCCACCGGAACCTGATCCCCCTGTTGTACCTGTGGCTTAGGCTCCTCCTCCTCCCCCCGACCCCCTGGCATTTCCTTCGCATGAAAGAGAAACCACCCTCAACCAAGAAAATTATTACTGTACTGTAGAAGTTCGCAAGATTGCAGTACCCGTACCCGTCCGTTCCCATGCTTGAAATAGTATCTATCGAAAGTTCCCACGAGCGAGCGAGCGCCCAATGCCGAGACTTTTTCTTTGCAGGTCCGTCGATCTACCCGTGTGTGGCAAAGTATATCTGCTGCTACTCTATGCTACTCTATTTCTGGCCTTAGAAGTAGAACTTATGGACCGGAGGTTACCTACCAACCTATGCAGTAGAGAGCGTACCGTATTTGCGGTCAGGTCGCGGACATGGCCGTTAGGCTGGCTGGCTGCCTTGGGGGCGACAAGAATTATTCCCCAGCTGAGGCTGGATGGGAGGTCACCCATGAGAATCATGTTTATTTGTTCATGCCGAGGTGCCCAGATGGCTACATTCGTACGTCACCAGTCGGAAATAATTCTTCACTGGTTGGTTTGTCTTGTCATCTTCCACCATGCTGTGTACATGGCACCCTTTTGCTTCCTCCTGTCATCAGCTTTCAATAACCGCGCAAGCGCATAACGTGGCGGTCAGCTTGTCTTGAGCCTTTCCAGTCATGGGACTTTTACAACCGCGCAGTAGAGTCGGTGAACATGAGAACTGACAATGCCCAGTCTCAGAATTCTATTCTCCTTTTATGATATGCCATGGCTTTCTACCCCTCACAGTCTCATGCCCAAATGCCTTCTACCCTATGATTCCCAGTATTGGTTCTATTATCATACAGGCCCCATTCATTTCCTCGTCACTTCATCAAGTCATGGAAGAGGACGAGGCCCCAAACAGCGCTTCAGAAAGCCTCCATCTTCTTCTTCTGCAATAAAACTCCGATCTTAGTTCTAGGAGCGTCAGCAAGCGCACAAAGATAAATATGACAGCGGGTCGCAGAAAAGTACCCAAATAATCGTTGCTGTCGCCAGCCCACCTACCATACACGATCAGGCGGAGAATATCCTGACTCGTCTCATTCGCCTTTCGAGCCCAGGTAAGCCTTTGGCCTGGAATTGATACCTCTTCCTCCAGTAGGATCATGGCCATTCGCTGCCTCATCAGCCTCATCACGCTCTGCAGGATAGTTAGCAAGCGCCCAATTCTCAGCAACATGGCGGGCTCCAAGACAAAGAAATTGAAGGTGCAGCTCATGGATGCCCAGCCCGAGTGTCACAACCAAGTTCATGATTGAGATGCCGGGTATGTAAGCAATGCCTCCATAATGCCCTTCAATCAACAACATAGCTTGAGTCACTCAAGACTTAGTGTGCCATAAGAAAGCACAGCAGTTTGCAAAACATACCTTTGTATTCCTCGCTATTATCAGCCCATCTTCCAGCCATTTTCTCGGTGACAAACTCCTCAAAATCCCAATCACCGTTCGAGATCTCAAGATAGGAAAGACCAGCCGTAAAGACATACGTATCGGCAGTCTTTGTTGTACCCTCCTTCAATCCAACTTTCAAAAGGTCGACTAGCTCGTGAGCGGTAAGATTACCAGCGGCTGCATTTTTTGCAACATGGTCGATTGTCTCGTCGCCGGCCTTTTCCTTCTCAAGCAAACGAACCTCAACCTTGGTTCGTGTGTATTGGTCGCCCTCAAAGGCGTCTAGGCAGAAGATATCATGATCCGTCAGACCTGTGACGTACGTGCCACGAACAGTATGTTTGGCTTGTGGAATTATGCCAGGGTAGTCGCAGAATTGAACACGCTTGCGCGAGTAGTCATAGAGGATTGCTGGCTGGATTGTGAGACGGGCGGCTTGTTCTGTTAGTGGCTTGGAGGTGCCCATGGTGATTCGAAAGAGGACATCGGGGGCCATCTGCACATGTACGGTCAGTGACATGGTAAAGATAGAGTGGAAATGAACCCCCAGGCAAGAAAACTGTGCCCATCTGTGCCATTATGAATGCATCTGAGTAAATAGTACATACCAAGGTACCGTAGAAGAAAGCTGTGTGCTCTCCCTTCTCAGTGGAGTAAGGCATGTCGATTCCTTTCATCATCCTTCCCAAGTCTTACAGAGACGCAAATTAGTATTCGCAAGTTAACGAACGCTCTTCTGCAAAAGTTGTAGTTTGATTAGCTCTCTGGCTTCCTGCCAGAAGATGAGTCGTTCTTATAAGGTCGACATGGCTTTGTGTTGCGTTTCTCCAACGTTGCTCTTTGCCTTTCTACAATGGGATAAAGAGTCCGATAAGATAAGGACTAAAGTTTCGTGTATTGTGCAACTTCCGCTGCCTTGCGACTGAGGCTAAAAAGTGTTCTTCCACTCTTGACCAGAGTTGAATAAATGGGATACTTTGGAATACTTCCTATCTTTCTTCTCTCAATTAGAAAGGTTGGTATAGACAAGTAAGTAGCTTTGACTACTTGGAATTATGGTGTAGGACGGTGCCAGTACGTAGGATTGTTCTGGGGCATTTATCGGGTGTAACTATCACACGTACCAAATTTAGCTATGTGATTACGTAACAGCATCGTCAAAGACTGGCTATTTCTACGCCGTACCTTACTTCTGACATCACTCAAACTCCTCCTTAGTACCTACGTACATATGCAAGTACAACACTTAACATCCTTCCGTCTCCATTGAAATTCATAGATACATTAATTACTTAGCTAAATTGTACCACATTATGCCGAAGACACGATTCATAGAGCTTTGAAGGTCAAAGTTAACCAAATCGACGCTAAGATTTGGTACGAACTATTGTCAAACGGCGAGGCGAACCTGATCAATCTTTTATATTGCTATGAAAAGGTGATATATACGGCTGGTCTGCCAACAAGAAATGCATGCAGGACTTTTCCATGCCATTAAAACAAACTATTACGATCTAGGACTTACGCAATTAGCACATTCTGTGGCAGCTACCGCTCACGATTAGACGAACCCAATCTTAACCGTTTACGCACTCAAGACAACAGCATCGAGCAGTTTGTACAAGTGGCTCTTCTGCTAGGAGGTAGAACGGTTCTACAACTCGGGAGATGTTTAACCTATGCTTTCGAAGATCTTGTCAAGACTTTAGGATAGAAAGATGGAAGGGAACAAGGACCGGTATATAGTATTATGACTTGGTGTGCGACGAAGTGATTAAGAATCAAATGGTATTGGAGTTTGGGTTTGGATTTATTTGGAAGGCGCGAATGACATATCTTGACCATCTTTAATATATACTTTTCTTTTGAATCTTCTAAAGTTTTTGATTG
>JAJONI010000699.1:6840-19496 GCA_022190145.1 Pezicula rhizophila
AATTAAACCAGAAGTCTTACTTCGGACGCCGCGTCAAAAGGAAGTTCACTTACTAGCCGAGTCAGTGGAGTAAAGAGGTAGAGTAGAAGGAAGATACACATGTAGAAAAAAAAACTCCATTCTCATGACCAACAACCAAAACAAATACCCCAAACAACCATATAAAAGACAAAATGCTCCCTGTCATCCAGCAATCTAAACACCAGAATCATTCGAAACAATATCAGCATCAGCAGTAAAACTATTCCAAGTAGAACAAGTATCCTCCAAAACCGTCGCATCAAGCAATCCAGCAATCTCATCATATCGTTCCACAAACTGTAAATCAAACCCTTCGCTTTGGTGCCATCCAATATGACAATGGCAAAGCCATACACCCGGGTTATCAGCTGGCCATGCAATGACTAAATATCCTGCCCCTGGAAGCATCATTACATCGCGTCGGGGTGGGTTGGTTGTTGTTAGGGTTGTTGTTGTACTTGAATATGTACCTGTTCCCTGAGCAAGAACGTAGAAATCGTGACCTAAATTTTCTATTAGAGGAGTGGCTTGGAAGAGGATTAGGAAGAGGGTTAATGTACCGTGAAGATGAATGGGATGAGGAGCAGTGTTTGTTTGTTCGATAATCATATAGGCCCACTCATTTGCTGTGGGAATTTGGAACACGTTAAGCGAGGCATTGAAATCAGTGACGTTGTCGAGGACTTGTAGAACTGTTGGATCCGCCCAATTTGCTGCCATGTAAGTTCCGTTTATTTCCCAATGGAAAATTCCTGTACTCGTATCTTGAACGACTGAATCTTCGAGTAGAATTTGGAGATCTTCGGATCCGGCGTCTAGGGCAAGGTAGGGAACTAGGTCAGATACGTCTTGGTTGTCGCAATTATCGGTGTAACTGTAGCCGGTAGTAGTTGGGTCTGCTGTGCTTGTTGAGTCGTAGCGAATAATGCCGACGATACCGTCAACGTTGTCGTTGTTACTACAAGTAACCTGTGGAATAGCCCGAAGCCAGTAATTCCCCGAAACAGCGGATGCGTTAACGACAACATCGTAACGTTGAGCTATCCTTAACGTTAGCCTGGATATTCGTTGGTCATATTATATAAAACTTACCAACTCCAATACTTATGATGTCCGTTTCAAAAGGAACAATTGGAACGAAATCCATAGCAATAACGGTCATGGTGTGATTGTCAATCATAAACTTAAAGTGAGTATCGATAGCAGAATTGACGATTCGAAAAAGATAGCTCGAGTCAGCATCGAAGACTTGTTCAAAGTATGATCCACTACCATCCCACACATTGGTACCGTTAATCAGGCCAGTATCCAAAGTAGGAGGTCCAGTTGTCTCAGCTTGATCAAACAATGAAGATGCTGTTTGGTGATCCCAATCCTGAATGAAAAGGGAACCAAGATCAACATCGTAGTTAGCAGATGCAGGACCGTGGATGACAATTCCTCCAAAGACGCCATCCCAGGTTTGGAGTGAGTAGTGAGAGTGGTAGAATGAGGATCCATATTGAGTAGCACGCCATGTATATGTGTAGGTATCTCCCGGAGCAGTCGGGCATTGTGTTATTGAAGCAGTACCATCCATTTGGACAGTATAATTTTGACGTACGCCGTGAAAGTGTATACTAGTCCCATTGGTGGTAAGGCTGTTGGTGACATGGACCACGACGGTGTCGCCCCAATCGGCTTCGATGGTTGGTCCCGGTACTGTCCCATTGACAGTGAGAACAATCCTTTCTACTCCGTCTGGTGAAAGCGTAACATTTTGCAATTCGAAGTAATACTGAGACTTGTATGAGCAAATTTGATGATGAGGCACACATAGGTAGTGGAATTTACCTCTCGTGTGACACCGGTAGTAGGAACTTCGTCATAGTAGTTGGTACTCAGGTCATAATCACCCCAACAACTTCTATCGGATGCTGAATTGGTACATGACGCACGAGGAAGGATTGGGTTAGACTTTCGTAAAGAAGAAGCAGTAGTAACTGAGGAGAAAACAGAAAGAACTTCTAAAGTCAAGAAGGAGAAGCTGTAGAAGGAAATCATAATGTATGAAAGAGAGGTAGCCAAGGGAAGAGTAAAGAAAAGGCCTGGCAACTACGAATAGTTTTTGAGTAGAGTTACAATATAGCTATTTATATGAGCTCTAAAGCCCATTCTCAGAATCTATTCTAGTACATCGCTGCATGTCGCAAAGCCAGAGTCCTTCCATGGTCTGATGCTGACGCAAATGTCAACAAAGAAACGTATGTACATTTTGTAGTACTCGTAATTGACAGATTCCTAATCCCGTAATTCCTTGGGTAGATTTCGTGGGAAGATGAGTATGCATCATGGCGGAGTTTAGTGGGTAGGAGCTGAAGTAACGACTCATTTGAATCTAGGGTGTGCTGTGGAGCGAATCTTTTCGACATCTATTCAGCTTCCTTACAAATACTAAGCACAGAATCTATATGTAGATCTCGATTTACTCCTCTACCTGAACTGTGATGTCTCGGACTGAAGATCTTGAAACTGTCAACATCCTGGGGAGGTAAGTCTATTAGTGCAAGTGTAGGAACCTGGGCAATAGAAAGTTAAGGGAATGAATAAACTCCTAAATATAACAAGCTATTATGAAGATCTACAATGGTACTTAAGAAAACCACCCCTTTTAAAGCTCGGTTGCGGCCCGAACTCCGAAGTACTAAGTACTATCGTCAAGCGGTTAGTCCGCTCACAGCTAGCCGTCGTTTAAGTCGTCGTCATGCATATACTTTACCCCACAGATACCGGTATCTTCTACTACATCGCTAATCGGAAGCCTTTACCAAGGACAGGCTTCCGGGGAACCCAGAAGGCAGATCTATCGCTATCTCACCCTCCACGTTCTGTGTCTCTAATCCTCTTTGAAATATCGGAGGAACTTCCCGTAGATCTTCTGCACTAGGCTGGGAACGGCGTGACATGATCCGTTCAACATCTGTTTGGTGGTACGAACTTTCTGTATGTGTGTTCAGTTCAGACGACTCAACTAATTAGCATTCTTAGCCATATAAAGCAATATGTACTTAGACTTGAGATGTTCTATGAAAAGAACTACCGGTATGACTAGAAACTAGTTTGCTTACTAACTTTCTAACCGGAATGTTTTTGGCCTCCCACTTCGCACTTTGAGTGGAGCTCCATGCTCGCCAACCGCAACTTACAAATCAGAATTTAAACTTTTATGCGACGACCTTAGTAGGGTCAAAGCCACAAATGACGAGGGTTATTTCATCTATTTAGATAGGAGGGTATATGAATTATTCGTAAGCGAGGTCAGGTACTTCGCCAAGCTTACGCGGATCCTACAACTTTATTCGCCATGATCCAACGCGTTCAGAGGAACCAGCTGAAGTTCGGTAGCAATAACCGCAATGTATTCGCCGCAGTATCCTATATAGTGATAAAGGATTGCCGACTCGTCTACAAGTTAACAGTCACGTTTGTTCTCGACACTCAATTTCTTTCCCAACTTTTCTTCCGGCCTTCCGACCAATATTAGCGATACAGCCAAAAGGTCACCATCATGTTAGCGAACCAATTTCACTTTGGACTTGGGTTGATGATACTCTGGTTCAGTAAGCATACTGGAGTTCACGCAGCTACAAGTTCAGCATTTAGTTTATATGTGTACGGACTCAACATAACAGGACTGCCAATTTTCTACATGGATTGTAAGCCCGTCTCCTCTCCATCCCACTCCCCTCAGACTCTAGTAGTGAATTATCAGCGTTAAGATAACTAACTGGACGGTTGAAGCATTGGCATATGTAGGATATGGTGTACCATCAGATAGAACCGGCGCAACAAATATAACCTGTAAGTGTCATCCATCTCCTTCCCCCTTCCCCCTTCCCACTTCCCACTTCCCCTCTCACCCCCATAAACCAAAATATATATATAAAAAAAGAAACCACCAATCCATCCCCCCTCTCAGAAAACCCCATCAAAAATAACTGACGAGAGCTAAAAAAAACTAAAATTCAAAAGTCACAAACAACGACACATCCCTCTACATAGCCAAAAACACCACAGCAGGCGGCTCCGCAAACATAACAACCGATACCCTCTTCTACGTCAACACAACAACCACAACCCCAACGCAAGCCGGTTTCATCACCTCAAGCAGCATCAACAGTACCACGACGACAACGGGATTTCTCTTCGATGGGACGAGTCTTGCGTGGGAGGATAGTGATGGGACGATCGAGGAAGTGTTTTGGGCGACCGAGACGGATTTTGAGGATGTTTGGCGGTTGATTTGGAATGAGGAGGCGGAGGATCTTAGTGGGGGGACGCCGGTTGTGGTTAAGAATCTTGCGCCGTCTTGAGTCTTGGGTCTTGAGTTCTGAGGAGGAGGAGGAGGAGGAGAGGGTTGGGGGAGATGTGTTTGGTTTTTGTGACTTTTGTTTTGGGGTTGGGTTGGGTTTTCGATTGGAGTGAAGGGGTTTGTTTGTTTGTCTTTATGTAAAGAAGAAGTCTTTTGTTGAGTGGTCTTGTACTTCGGAATGAATAACCTTGCTTGCTTTTCTTTGTAACTCTATTGTCTGTAAGTGCTACGGTATAGCTCTGCTGTAGATATTCCGATGTATATCGTCAATGTCCAGTGAGAATGTAGCAAGATCACCCAATCTTGGTGAAGTGCTCGACTTGAATTGCTTGATATAAGTAGTTCATTTGATCAGAGAAACTCACCTAACTTAACTAACTGAACACTACTCTGCAAAATATAAAGTTAAGGATTTCATACGCTCGTCTTTGTAAGTTGATCGAATCACAAAAACATTATTATACGTACAATTAGTGTAGCTATTAGTCCCAATATGTACAATGTCATCAAAAGACTACTATAGAAACAAGTTCCCCTATCCGTCAATTTCCCTGACCCTGGTTTAGAGTCTTGAATCGTGGCGTAGCAAAAACACCCATCCTCTCCTGACTCGTATCCCCCACGCCAAAAGTCTCACCCAACAAAGTCTGAGAATCACTAACAATACTCGAGTTAACAGCAGCTACACTCCTCGAATATAATTCATATCCAACGCCTGGGTTTCCAGACTGGGCGCCTTTAAATACAAAATCTTGTGAGGTGCTACCAAAACTGTAGGAGAGGTTTGTGGATCTATAGTATTGTGCTGATCCTGATTGTGTTGTTGAGAGGAGGGCACCAGAGAATTTTGGCAGGGTGGAAGGCGCTAGGAAGGTTTGGGGTGTTTGGGAACCGCTGAGGGAGAAGGTGGAAGGGGCGGTGTCGTTGAAGACTTGGATACCGGAGGGGATGACTGAGGGACCGTAGACGTTGAAGTCAAGACCGCGGGTGATGGTGCCGTTTATTCCGAGCGCAGTTGAGGATTGAAAGACAGAGGAGGTGACGTTTATGGGGTAGGAGTAAGTATTCTGGTAACCTGAAGAAGAAATATCGTTTCCATTTGTAGTTTGTAGTGTATATTGAACGTAACCTTCAGCGGTTATAGCGTCGTAGTTGGAATATGACAGGTCCTGCGACCAGGACTTTTCAGACGAGCCGTTAGCCGTCCTTATAGTTGCCGAGATCGACAACTGGCGCGTGGCTGTAATGTCGTATACCAGACTTTCGTTGACACCAGCTGTTGTCGTGACCGAGGATGATAGAGTAAAGACTGGATCGGGGGCACTAATACTTGGTAATGAGCCAGTGGTCACTGAGCCCTCAGCGTCCAAGAAAAGGAAGATTGTGCCTGTGACGATCCAGTAAGACCCAGTGGTATCGACGAGAGTTGCATGCCCATTCCCATCATCATCGAGAGACGCAACCCTAATTTCAAATGTATGACTGGTGCCATCGAGGATTAGGCCGAGGAATGGAGTGATGTCGATCTCATGTTGACGGAGATCAAATGCGTCAATACCAACAATAGGACGCCAGAATCCAGGTACTATTCCCCCCGTAAAAATCACAGGGAAAGGCCAAGAGACGCCTGCCAGTTGGCCATCAATTAGAAGCTGGACCTCTCGCCAAGGACTTCCCCCATAGTATTCACCATATGTGGCATCAAATGTCAATTCATCCGAGGTGAATACGTTAGTGTACCAAAACTCTTCAGTAGATTGCCCACAAGCTTGAAGTGACACCACAGCACGGTTGACATTCTGTGGCAGAACGTAAGAAACTGAAGCATTGGTTCCTGGGATTTGAAACGCACTCGCTTGATTTGATGCAGAGGACAATGAAGATATGGCAAGAATTTGGTCCGCAACGGCAGGCGAGTCTGGAATGGTAAAGAAGGTCGCCGTCAGGGTTGTGTTGTATATGCCTGTGTAGGTGCTATCGTATATATTACCGAGGTCGAAGATGATTTTCTGATCCGTCTTCCAGAGGGCATTGTATTGTTGCATTTCTTTCACGTATGTCCATACAACGGAGACATTGGAACTTGGTTCAGCTGTGGAAGTCCTAAACACCTCAACATCCCCTAGGTACATGAGTGCAAGGCGATCGTATTGAACACCAACTGAAGTAACGGCTGTAGATAGTCTAATAAGCTCTGGACTACGGAATGATGCATTGGGACCCTACTGAAGTTGATTGTTACACGATTAAAAGTGCAAGGTGGAGGTGTATAATTGCCTATTCAGCAACATCAGTAAGAGAATGTTAGTGGATGTTGATTAACAGTCTTCTACCTACCAACAAAAGGTTGTCCATAGCTATTGGCAAAGTCATATTCCATTAGGACTTTAGTATAAACACATCCATATTCGTCACTTGTACCCGAGGGCGTGAGCACAGGTTCGTATACCTGGAAGTCGACAAGAGCTCCCGGTGGAGGATTAGCTTGACGCTTCAAAGATGGAGGAGGCGGAGTGCGCTGAAGCACTGAACCGGCGAGAGCTGAGGCAAGAGACGCGCCGAGGAGGAGAAGGGAATACATGATGGCGGTCGGCCGGAATATGCCGAGCTATTATTTACCACACTATCAGATGTCCAACCGTCTACGAAGCATCAAAATTCAACTGTTCAATGGCATGTTATTGATATATATGTATGTATGTATTTATGTATACATAAATGTACGGGAGTATATGATGCCGCGTTCAAGTGGAGAAGGGAGCGGTACTACAGATTTAAGTCTTTGACCCCTCCTTGACCTTCCTATCGCGATGCATTCAACAAGGTACAGTACTGTACTGTAGCTCTCGCATTTCGTCCAATGTTGCTTGCGATAGGACGATAACGCTGGTTAAGACCGGCAAATCTGCAGGTACATCGACGAGTGCGGATGGCCCAGTGCACCACCCCCTGCTGATTGGACCAACCGTCTAAACATATGCAGATCTAGGAGATTACTGTCAACAGAAAAAGTATGGTCGGACGTATTAATGAGTTAATAATGGCGCAAGGTCTTGCCATCATTTCAAGTACACCAAGTACAGTATCAATACATTCATTCTACTTGACCTTACTGTGTAGTTTCAACGGCCGTCCGCTTGCTACTTAAGTAGAGGGATTTAGCAACCCCTACATTACTAACTTCATGACGACCCTCTGCCTTTTTTGTATTGAAGAGATACTTTTGGGCCAAGTACAGAAATTCAATTTCGACAAATTGAAAAGCTTTTAAGCTCATTAAGGCAATGAAATCTGATATGGGCCAGGAATACACCCCCCTGACTCTCTTCATTATTAGCGGTCGTACCTACCGTACCTTACCCCCCGAGACCCCCGTTCGGATACTCGTACAGCAGAAGTTAGGCCAGGAAATGTTAATTGTAAATTGCGTTTTTCTCCCGCAGTCACTCGCCAACACCAAGGAAGTGCTTTGGTCCTTTTCTTGAACAGACGACCGAAAACTCTGAGAACACAGATATTGCCTCTCAGTTTGTCAGTGTCGCAAAGCGATGACGTACATCCCAGTATATATGTCTTTCAATCTGGCTCTGTTCCACCAGTTCTGCTCAGAGAACACCAGGAGCTCAGTTCTTCCATCCTTCCCTCCCTCAGTGATGGCCCTCGGGAGCACCATGCCAGTCGGCCTCGAACCTGCTCCAACCGCCTGTTGGCACATCGCATAGCTTTAACTCGTGTACAATCATATCATAGTGCCCATCCGCAGGTGTCTTCCCCTGACACACATTACCACCCATCGCAACATTGATAATAATCTGCCAGTCGCTGATCCTCCTCGTACCTGCCGGAATGGGTGCTTTCATAACTGCCCGCCCATCGATGTACCAGACCGCTCTCCCTCCCCCAGTATTTCGATCCGTGTGCTCGTCCTGCTCCCAAACGAACTCGTACTTGATGGGTCTTCCGCTCGCCATATCTCCAATGTTTGTTTCGATAACGCGATGCTTGTTCCAATCCTCCCCATTAAAATGTCCCCAGTGCAAACAAGTGTGATTCACATTATCCGCATTCCACGTCTCAAGGATGTCGAATTCTCCCTCATTCGGCCACTGGAATGGTTCATTCGGAAGCAACCACAGAGCAGGCCATATACCTGGTGCACAAGGCGGGGTTGCGACAGCTATCAGGCTACCCCGTTGTTTTGAGAGAGTCTGGTGCGATGTCAACCTCGCTGAAGTGAACTGACCATGCTGAGAGATCGCCCGGAGGACTAACTTGTGATCGGGTGTGTGGAAGGAGTTCGCATTGTCGGCGACGTAGTTCTGCAGTTCGTTGTTACCCCATCCGTGGGCTCCGAGTTGGTGCTTGAAGTTGTGGAAGACGGGAGTGGATGGGGAGAAAGAAGGTCGCCAGTATGGTTGAGGGGATAGAATGGGTTTATTGCCCGGGATTGGAGGTGCATAGGGACTGTTCGCAGGAGGTGGTGGTTGTTGGTGCTGCTGCTGTGAAGCCTGACCCGGAAACTGAGTTGGAATGTTGTGCTGCTGTGCAAAGACTTCAGCTTTTGCTTTCGCTTTCTCGAGGATGTTCTTGAAGTCTGGCATCGTCAACCTATTGGGGGAGATCGGGGAGAATATGATTCTGCGAAGGTCAGTAAGTGGTACAATACCTAAGGTAAGTGAAGATCTAATGTCAGTGAATTTGTGGTGCTCTCAGTCAGGAACTTGGCAGCGAGCATATGCTGCTGGTTGGGGACGAGAAGCGACCCCGCTGAAGCCTGAAGCAGTAATCTGCGAGTTCGAGCAATTAATTATCTACAGTTTAATACACAAGAGCCCCAATTCTTCAATTGTCGGCTACCTACGAGAATGCTTGGATAATGAATGCTCATTGCCCGTGGCAGTAGAAATTTCAAAGGACATGATGAAGCCCATACACGCCCATATTTCAATTTTCCGCATCGATTACCCATCAGCAGCAGCAGCCCCTCTTTTCCAGGCACTGATTTCTTCTTGCTAGTGCTTCAGTGCCTCTAACCCTGTACTGTACCCCAGACGCCTAAGACGCCTAAGACGCCGAAACGCCAAACGCCAAACGCCAACCTGGCAAAACTCCAGACAACTAAACTCCACGATCTCCCGCACCAACCATGACAAAAAGCAAAACGTAATAATGCGACTTGCAGGAAACTCTCGCATGACCCCAAGTCCATCTCCAGCCTGCTGCCATAAAATGCTTCTTCACCTCACTGAAACAAGATCAGCATCTTTTTTTGGTTTTCACCAAGACGACCGCCAATAGGGTGCACACATGTTCACGTTTGATAAAATGTCACCGGTCGAACGCCCCATTTTCTCTTCTTGTCATGTCCTGCGGTGCGGCTGACACCATAGCCTATTGCTACTCCAAAGACGGGAAAGTAGCTGGGAGTGCCCTCTCGTGCCCTCTCGCACCCTCTCGCACGCATTACGGGCTAAATCTTTCTTACCAAGTGTTTTGTTCTAGCTAGGCTTCCAGTTCACTACCTATTCCCTTTAAAGTCACTAAGTCTTCTCTTGTCACTTCCTCTGCGTTTTCACGTAAACTATTCACGAGGTGCATGTCATTCGTCCCATTCTTCCCATTCTTCCCCTCCCTTTTCTATCACAGCAGACCAGCTCTCGTAAGCACGAGGGCTTGTATTCATCATTCCTTATGACACAAGCACGCTCGAAAGTAATGATGGCCAGTATCATACAAAAGGCCGATAGCGTCATGGACAGCGCGCAAGCTATAGCACGAACCAGCTACCGCGAGACTGAAATGGAGCACCTAACCCGACTCGCGCGAGGCTTCCATGATGCTGAAGCTCGACTTCCAAATATCAGACCTCCAGATGCTGCCTCCGACATGCGATCCTCTGAAGCAACCAATCTACTTTCCTACCTTGGCCCTCTTAATCCCTTCGCCAAACAGATCACCCAAAATGACACAGTCTGGCTTCTTGACAACACGGCCTATAGAAACCCAGAGACCAATCAATGGGAGGCAGAGTTTGTAGCGGCAGTTTTCGATAAGAATACAGGACTGGAGGTTAGCACAGTTGTGGCAGACATCGCTGAGAAGATTGGTCTTGGGAAGGGAGACGCACAAGAAGCTACGATGCGAGAGCGGTTGATGCCTTTCATGCAATCCATCTTGCCAGGCCGCGTTGTGAAGGCACGATTTGGAAAGAATTACAACATTAAATTGGGCCCTGGAGGCAGAAATGCTATTAGTTGTGACGTAGAGGAATTACCAGACCATCGGGGTGGAGATGTTGTGAGTACTATTGCAAGAGTCCCGCAGGGTGCAAATGGTATATTGGAGATGAAGACGGTCTATGCAGAACCCGAGGGCTGGGGTGTCATATCAGATATTGACGACAGTATCAAAATTACCCAAACCAGCGATCCTATTGGCATCCTGCGCTCAACTTTCGCCTCGAAGCCTACACCAATTGCTGGTATGCCTGAACTATATGCTTACTTGCAAACTCTTATAACAACATCTGCGCCATTCTTCTACCTCTCAGCATCGCCGTATAACCTTTATCCCTTCCTCAGCACTTTCCGCCAGCAGTACTATCCACAAGGCACGATAATTCTCCGTGACGCAAGCTGGATGAACCTTTCAGGCCTTCTATCAAACTTAACACTCGGAACGCAAGATTATAAAGATGAGCGCATGACAAAGATTCATTCTTGGATTCCGAAACGCAAGATGATCTGTGTTGGTGATTCGACGCAGTCAGATCCGGAGGCTTATGGTGACATGTAATTTTACATCCTAAATTTCTTGGGGGCTTCACTCGCTAATCCATATTAGGTACCGAAAATATCCAGGATGGGTACACTTGATCTTGATACGGAAGGTCACAGACATTGCAGCGATTGGAATTGAGTCCAAGAATGAACCTGAGCGCTTCGAGAAGGCGTTCAAAGGGGTTCCAACGAGTCGATGGCACTTGTTCACCAACCCGGAGGAATGCTATCAAATCATTAACGATATTGTGCAGAGTACCAACTAAGACAGTCGCTTAGGTCTTTTAAGTTCTGGGATTGCCATCACGGTGGGGAGGTGTTATACGGGGCGGAAGGCGTTCAAGGGTATGATCATTTCGAGTTTCTTAATTGGAATGCAATATCTTCGGGCAATAGGACGAAGTTATACTGCCTTTGTTATCGTCTAGCGTCTGCCCTTTCTTACATTTCTGGCATGTGACTACTGCTGCTCAACATCAGTGCATCCAACTACTGAGACATGCAGCAACATCTGTTTTTATTTGGCAACACCCGCGTACTTTATGTGTTGAACAGCGGTTTAAGAGATGCGGGCGACGTTATCAGACTAATTTATGGATGTAATTACCCTTACACCCCCACAAAGGTTTAGAAACTCCTGGGTAATAGCGACTCCTGGCATAGTCGTACATAAGTGCACAACTGTCTCTTCTTCTACGTCCTAGTGCTGTACTATTCGGACAACTAAGCAACTGAGCAAAATTTACTCAACTCTTAGCCATTATTCATTTACTTCGCACTTTACTAGAACCAACCAACCCATCGAACTCACACTCCTCATTCCTAACATCCTCACCCAAATCCAAAGAAACCTCCAATAAAGCTCCTCTATAATTTTTATTAATATTGTCACTGAAGTCTAGGTGTGTAAAAGCGTATATAGTCCCCAGTTTCTTGATTAGCCTCGACGATCTTCTAAGCACAAAGACAAAGACAAAGACGTCTTTTCGAATCGTACATTTTATATTTTGAATACGTTTTCGATCTCATCGATACCGTTCACGCGGCTAAGGGGATGAGATAGATAGGCCTAGAGTATCTTTAAGACATTGATTGACCAGCACCTGCTGTTTGATGGGGTTGAAGTGGGAGATCCTTGGGTAAAAAAATGGAATAACACCTGTGTAAGGTCTCCCGTGTCGGAAGTGCAGTCCCAGGCGCCCTAATTCCTAGAGTTAGATGGAGGGCATAAATGAATGATCTGCAAAACCTAGCTTTGTACCCTAATAATCAGGTATCCTATTCTCGGGATAGATGCTTATATATATCCAAATCGCAAGGAAGGTGTATAGCTCCTCGAGCACTAGTAGCTTCTACTTCTAGGAACCCTGATTTCGGAGTCTAGATTAGATAGGTTCGGTTGAGGCTTATAATTGTTGGTATTGTTGATAATAGCCTGAAGCTAATCTCTTAGAAAGAATAGGTCCTAAATTGCAAAGGAATTGTGTATGTAGAGGAACGTGGGA